>JAHRHZ010000275.1:9134069-9165879 GCA_024137785.1 Ginglymostoma cirratum
CAGCCTTCCTGCTCCTCTGATGCTGCTTGGCCTGCTGTGTTCATCCAGCTCTACACCTTGTTATCTCAGATTCCCCAGCATCTGCAGTTCCTACTATCTCTGTCCATGGATAACATTTAGTGGTATGTCGTGTGGATCATGATTGGAATTATTACATTCCAAAGTACATTAAGACTTTGTGTAAGGCTATCAAAACTTCCAGTTGGCAGATGTAAATGTTGAGACCCAGTGAAATAAATGTAGTAGGATTTAGTGAGAGTGAGTTTGCAGAAGGAGAGCGGGAGGGAAGAATGGTAAATACAGTTTAATACCGGTAAAAATGCTAATTACTTTCTTCTGCCGAATTCCTTGTAAATTATGTATGTTGGTACCTGCCGCTGGAAATATAAACGATGTCTATTAGTGAGCCAGTCACCAACACCATTCCAATAGCCTTTGTAGCTAACTGCTATATTTTACTGTTTTATGTATCCTTAAAAAAAAAACTTGGATCTATTTATTTTAACCTAAAATAGATAACCTCACTCTTGATTGTGATCAAATACATCTGCCACAGTTTTACCCACGTACTTAATCTATTGTTATCTCTGTAACTGTGTACTCCAGGCCATGCTGTGTGTCTTTATACATCAGCAAATTTAGATATACGGTTCTGTATTATGGTAATATTAAATATATTGATATCAATAAATATAGTGAATTGTCCAATCCAAGCACATATTTTGTGGGATCATTGCTGCCAGTGACTAGTGGGCCAAAGCAGGAATGAGTGCTGCTACTCACAATGAATATTAATAAATTAAATGAGGGAACTATATATAAACCGTAAGGAAGATGCAGGGATGCTTCAGTGTGATTTGGACAAGCGAGTTGGCAAATGCATGGCAGATGAAGTATAATGTAGATAGAGATAAAAGGTACTGCAGATGCTGGAGAATCCGAGATAGCAAGCATGGGGCTGGATGAACACAGCAGGTCAAGCAGCATCATGCTCCTATGATGCTGCTTGACCTGCTGTGTTCATCCAGCCCCATGCTTATAATGTAGATAATTGTGAAGCTAGCAGATTATTGTCTGAATGGTGATAGATTGGGAAATGGGGTGGGGCAACAAGACCTGGGTGTCCTTGTACACCAGTTGCTTAATATAAACATGCAGGTGCAGCTGTTGCAGGTGAAGAAAGCAAATAGTATGTTGGCCTCTACAGTGAAAGGATTTGAGTACAGGAGGGAGGATATCTTGCTGCAATTGTACAGGGCCTTGGTGAGACCACACATGGAGCATTATGGGCAATTTTGGTCTTTTACCCAACAAAAGATGTTCTGGCTATGGAGGGAATACAACAAAAGTTTACCAGATTGATTCCTGGAGCGGCAGGACTGATGTATAAAAAGAGACTGGATCAGTTATTATTCACTGCTGTTTAGAAGAATGAGGGAGGGATCTAATAGAAACCTATAGAATTCTAACAAGACTAGGCAGGGTAAATGCAGGAAGAATGTTCTGATGACCAGGGCGTTCAGAACCAGGGATCACAATTTAAGGATACAGGGTAGACCGTTTAGGATGAGATGAGGAGAAATCACTTAACCTAGAGAGTGATAAGTCTGTGGAATTTTCTATACAGAAAGCACTCAAGGCCAAAACATTGAGTGTTTTCAGGAAAGAGTTACATCTAGTTCTTAGGGCTAAAGAGATCAAAGCGTATGGGGAGAAAACAGGAACAAGGTACAGAGTTGGATGATCAGCTATGATCATATTGAATGACAGAGTGGCTTGAAGGGCTGAATGGCCTACTGCTCCTATTTTCTATGTCACCTTCAAGAACGCCAGCCAACAGATATGCCTCTGTAGGCAACAAGTTAGAAATGCTATATGGTTCATGCTCATCACTGGATTCAGACAGGTATAAGGTATATTTTCCTACATGCATGTGACTGTCAAGGCTCCCACATATAAGGCAACAGGCTTCATCAACGTAAATGTACAATATGTCTGTGACATCACAAGAGGTTCCTTCAGGAGAGCGCAAGATTCCTGGGAAGCGGCCATACAAAACAGGTCTAAGTGCCAGAGTTTTCCCCAATGCACCTTCAAGAATGGATACTGGCTGAAAATGACTAAATACTGAAGACATTACTGAAACCTATGAGGATACAAAAGCACAGGTGCAGAGGAGAGATACAACGGCTGTCAGGTGACAACTCAAGTGAGTACTGAGCTAGTCATAGACTTCTGAATGTGCAGTTCTAAGCCTGGTTACACCTACTGGTGCTCTTCATCGTATCTTAACCAGGGTCTTGTGCATCATAGAGGCTTTCTGTGCTCTGCACAACCTGACTCTATAGAGGAAATAGCCTTTGACCAATGAAGATATTGTGGACCACAATGCTTCTTATTATGAGGATACGGAGAAGATGACAACCAGTCGTCAGATGCTGCAAAACCCTAGGGATCACACAGAATCCCTACAGTGTGGAAGCAGGCCATTCAGCCCATCAAGTCCACATCAACACTCAAAGAGTGGATCCACCCCATCCCTATACGCCTACATTTCCCATGGCTAATTCACCTAGCCTGCACATACCTAGACATACTGACAATTTACCATAGCCAGTCCACCTAACCTGCACCTCTTTGGACTGTGGGAGGAAACCGAAGCACCCAGAGGAAACCCGCACAGACCCTGGGAGAATGTGCAAACTCTATACTGACAATCACCTGAAGGTGGAATCGAACCTGAATGCCTGGAGCTGTGAGGCAGCAGTGCCAACCACTGAGCCACTGTGCCACCCCCACATGCAAGTGTTCATGAGATATGCACATGGCAGAATGGGATCACACTTATACAGGAAAGTTTCACATGATACTCACTAAGAGATCCATTAAATGCAATAAAGTGTCCATATTTTGAAGCCTGTACTGACAAACAAACATATTAGAAGTAGGAATACGCTGTTTGATACCTCAAGCTTGTTCTGTCATTCAACAGATCGTATCCGATCTGATTGTGGCCTCAATTCCTGCATACATCCCTGCATACCCCCAATAATCTTAGACAAGACTCCCTTGTTAGCTAGGAATCTGGCCATCACTGCCTTATCATATTCAATGACCCTGTTTCTTTTGCTCTCTGAGGAAGACAGTCTCTGTCACAAATGGGCAGGTCCTTATTTTTAAACTGCACCCCACAAGAGGTAACTTGGTCCTACTTCTTTAATTGATCTGACCATTTTCCTGTATTCAGTGGGACATTGAGAGTGGT
Source organism: Ginglymostoma cirratum (assembly GCA_024137785.1). Classification (NCBI taxonomy): domain Eukaryota; kingdom Metazoa; phylum Chordata; class Chondrichthyes; order Orectolobiformes; family Ginglymostomatidae; genus Ginglymostoma; species Ginglymostoma cirratum. Next base: position 9,137,335 of record JAHRHZ010000275.1, read on the forward strand.
ATTGAGAATGCACTAATCTCACATGGTGTGGTCTATTACATTGCACACTTGAGAGAGTCAGGATACACGTGTCATCTCAGCAGCCCACAAGAAATGAAAAGTCAACACTCGCCTCATTTAGTACAGTGTGGAGCTGGAGGAACACAGCAGGTCAAGCATCATCAGAGCAGCGGGAAATTTGATATTGGATGTAAACCCAAAATGTTGACTTTCCTGCTCCTCTGATGCTGCCTGACCTGCTGTGTTCCTCCAGCTCCACATTTTATTGACTCTGACTCCAGCTCCTGCAGTTCTTGCTATCTCTGAGTGACTGAAAACCCTACTGTGAAGCCTCTTCCAAGATGTCCACCTTGAAGAAGTTGTCGTCCTCCCTCTGAAAAGATCTCATTGGATCTCTCTCCCACTGCAATCCACACTGGTGACCTCCTCTGCCCTGAAGCTCTTTGACCACATACTGAAATAAACCCGTTACTACAGCCACATCTCCTTTCTCAGTATCTGCAGCCGGCCCATCTCCCATGGACTCCCAACAACATTCAGACCATCTCAATTTGGACCAAACCACAACAACCATTATCTACAGTACATCCAGAGCCTCTGGAAATGGTTTTCTCTGTAGATCCTCAGCTCCACGCTCGCGGTCATGTGCCGGCATCTTCTCTCACTACAGTCAGCTCTACCCCAGCTCAGAGCTGTCCTGATGAAGGGTGTAAACCCGAAACATCGACTTGTGTGCTCCTCTAATGCTGCCTGAACTGCTGTGTTCCTCCAACTCCACACTATTTTGACTCTGACTTCCAGCATCTGCAGTTCTTGCTATCTCCACTTGCCTCATTTATTTGAGAGCAAATAAAAAAAGTGCAATTAAAAAAAAAGTTAACATTTCGAGTCTGGTGACACTTCCTCAGAACTCAGAGTCTAAACTCTGTTTTTTCCTTCACAATGCTGTCAGACCTGCTGAGCTTTTCCAGCAACTTTGTTTTTGTTCCTGATTTACAGCATTCACAGTTCTTTTGGTTTTTATCCACTAAAGTAAGAGTTGGTCTTGTGCATGATATCACAGTGCAGCCTCTGTGGTGACCTCAGCATCCATGGTGGTCAATGTGGGAAGGTACAGAATACCATTGCAAGTCTTGGTCTTTCTTTAAAATTGTACACAGTGACCTCCTGCAAGCTTACACATGAACATTGTTAATCCTCCCTGATAAAGGCAATGCCTGTGCTGGTGGTAGCCTAACTGTCCACGATGGTGTCACAGGAATAGCTCCTTCAAAATTATCCCTCAGATGTAGACTTTGTTGCTCCTTGGCCATTCACTGTGAGCTACCAAACCTTTCGCATACAATGCTGCCATGTGGTCCTATTACAACTGAATATATTGGTATTCCTTTTCTACCACTCTGATCCACATGCATTGTACAAAGTTCAAATCTAATACATCACTGATCCATATACTTCAAACAAATGGAGATTCATTCTGGAAGCTTCCTAGTGTTTTGAGCTCTCTGGGAACACTTTACACATGTAGGTTATTCCCTATAGATCATTATTTTCTCTCTGTTATTCATTGCATGTTATCGCTCTTTAATAATGATTAGTTAATTGTTAATGATTAGTTCATTTAATCAATTCTCTGAGAATTTCAATACAGTTTCAAAACAGTTGGCTGTAAATCCATTTATTGGGCAACGCACTTAACCTGGTGACAAGTTTAGCACGTTTTAAGAATGCCTTTATTCTAATACCAATCACTACAAAGCACCGGAAGTGCACCAAACTGATGTTTGATATCACCTTCTGCACAACTCGATTAAATGTGCGGCAAAAACAGAAAATGCTGGAATGCTCAGCAAGTTTGGTAACATTTGAAAAGTTAGAAACAGACCTTTTCTCAGAACCGAATATCAGTTCTAATGAAAGGCCACAGACCTGGAACGTAAACTCTTGTTTTTCTCTCTACTGATGCTGCCAGGTCTACCGAGTTTTATCAGCACTTTCTGTTTTGATTTCAGATTTCCAGCATTGGTAGTATTTGGCTTTTTTAAAAATTTCCTACAAACTACGCTCCTTTTAAATCAGTTCCATCATCAGTTAAATAAAATTTCTCGGGAGACTCTGTTCTGCATGGCCAGATTGCTAACGGTTTTATATGTTGCATTTTAGGATTTTTCTCGTGTATCCGTGCAACAATTCAAAACAATACGTACTTTGGATGAGCTAAACATTGCTACAACAAAACATCCAGCCCCAAGCCATCGTTTGCCCCTAAAGGCAGTTATTCCTTGTCAGTTAGATGAAAAGATAAGTGGTACAGAATAGCATGTTTTAAAGAGACGTACGTTAGATTTCTCAACCGTTACTGTGAAATTATTTACACCACTTGTCGGTGTAAACTTTGCCGTGTCGATTTTAACAAAGGAAACTTACATTTTAACAAATATAGGCCAAGAGTGGTTCTGGGTGTACATGTAATATTAATCCACTGTGGGTTGTTAGAGAATTCCTCACTATAACTGAAGGTTTCTGAACCAACACAGTGCTGGAGAATCGTTACTAGACTAGTCAGCCAGAGGGGAGCTGCTTTTTTCATATGTATAACAGAAAACTACAGAGATAAAAACACGAACGTCAACTCATCCCATTTACCTAACAGTGTGCGTTTACCTATGCAACATTCTAGCGGTTAAATGCACACAAATATTCGCCGTTGCATGGGATCCGTGGCAAGATCTATCGCCGAATTTGAGTTTTGGAAGGTCATGCGGGGGTGTTGAAGCTGGGGTGAGGGAGAAAGTTTCGTAAACTTTCTAACAGTGCCGGCAGCGGATTGCTCCCCTCCCTCGTGGATGGGCCAGCCCTCGCTCACACAGGAGGGGGCTAATGTGATCTCAGATTTCATCTTCACAGGGAAAGGCTGCTTGCTGCTAAACCCTCCGAGGCATTTTCAGATCCAGGTATGTCTGCATCTACACTGATTAAAAGCAGGTAGTGCTCAAACTCGTACAAGAGCCTTTTTAAAAAAAAAAGTCCCGACAGGGTGCCCGCAGTTTGAACAACAGCTTTAAAGAAATATATGGGACAGAAAGAGAAGGGGGGTGGGGGAAGGAAAACCGTTCAACCATTAATGTTAGCGTTGCTCGGTCGGTTTGTGATCATGTCTGTTCGCTTCCTTCTTCAGGTGAGCAAAGTCTCGTCCATATAATGTTGAAAAGAGAACAAAAGGTCTGCGCGTAGTTGGACATTTTGCAAAAGCTTGGTGTACGAGAGAGGCAGGGAAACCAAGACGAAGCTGTACCAACCGGTCCAACAGGTACAAGGGCTTGTTGACACCGTTATTTTCTCAGCACGCATGCGCCCTCCTAAATTTCCTGTTGTATTTTCAATTCCTGGAGCAAACTTTTTTTCCTGTTACGGCAAAGGTAGCTGGTCAGGTGAGAGTGGGGTTTTACCTGAACCCCATCTCTTCCACCCCCCACCCCAACCACACACATGCATATAAACATAACAAACAGTGCTTTCAGGGAGATTAAGGAACAAACAGCCGCTTGTTTTATGTGGAAAACACCTGGAACTTGCTGAGGGAGGATCCGGTTCGGATGAAAAGGAAGGGGTCAGGTGGAAACAGGAGGGAATCCGGCTCCTTGTCTATCCTCATCGTCGCCTGCCCAGCGCTTACACCATGCCCAGAGCTTTCCTGGTCAAAAGAAAAGAGCCTTACCCGGAGGTCCGAGACTGGAATGAGCTGCCAGACGAAGAGAGAGCCGACACCTACATACCAGGTAGCAGGGAGAATCTGAAAAGCGAACAGGTTAGACCAGGGTATGGAGGAGACAGAGAGAGAGAGGGAGGCTGAGAGACTGGGAAACAGAAACGGAGGGGAAGAGAGAGAACTGAGATCGACCAAGTCCTAACAATTTTAAAAAAAAGTCCCTTCTATATGGGATTATAGGATGGCGTTGTGTTCCAGGCACTCTCACTGCAGTACAAGGTGCAATCTCTTGAAAACTGAAAAGCAGCGAACCAATTCATCCGCTCGCAAGGTTAAAAAAAATCTCCTTTATATGGAGACAGGCTTCCCTCTGCTAAGGGGGCATCGCACTTTGAAAGGTCGTGTATTTTTTTAAATGCTCCCGGATTCAGGAATCCTGTGGGGGTGGGGGGGAGTGTGGGAAAAACAAAAGATAGGCAGTCTATGTTTGCATTACAGGGTGTACTCCGTGTTCCTCCTGATTCCATCAGTCATCAACCTGTTAGCAGCACTCAGGCAGGCTCCGAGGCTTCCAAACGGGGCCCCACTGTTGGCTTTAGCTGCACCTTCCCAGTGTAAACATAACGGAACCCGAGCTCCGGCTCTGTCTCCCCACCACCGCTCTTTAAAGGGGTATTATGTTGCATTCCTAACAGTCAAACGCTGATAAGAGAGGCTTGCGGAGCCAGGCAACACCCCAAACTCAAACAAGCCAAAAAGAGAGGGAGAGAAATGTCTTAGTTCATTGTTTAAACTGGCCTAACACATGAGCTCCCCATTCAAACACCCTGCTGGATAACCAGGCTATTGTGTAAAGTCTTGTTTTCTCTTTTTTTTCCAGTCAATTTGAACTGCTTTCTGAGTTACGAAGAAGGAAGAAAGACCCAGGATCCACCACCCGGAACAACTGGTTTGGACAAACTGCTGAACGATTCGAGCGAGCCCCGCCTCCTCTACAAGACCGAACCGGACCAGGAGAATGCAGAGGAGCAAGTTCTGGGACCGGAATGCAAAAAGCGCAGCGTCTTGCGAACGAAAATCAAGGTGAGCCGGCTATCTTTAGACTCCGGTTAATCATTACTAGGCGAGATTAGTAGAAAGAGAGAAAACTTGGGCCAGTGTCCGGTACGAGACCCCGATTGAGAACAGGCAGACATGAAGACAGATCATCGCCCAGTTTGAGAAAAATTACATTCGCTGCCCTCTTGAAAAAGAACATAGCGAACATTGCTCAGCAAAATGAAATCCCAGTTTACACATTAAGTACAATATGAACATGATCTCAGGTCTGCATTATTTTAACTTCAACATAACGTATAAACTGAAATGATATAATTAAAATACACTTTCAGAATACAAAAGATCAAGTGTAAAAGTTATATTATTTCAGATTACACTGTAATAAACAAACATTACACTCTCAGACATACATTATTTCTTCATGTTCAATTATTAACTTTATGGTGAGGCAGTATTTTGTGTATAATGTAAATATGAAACTTAAAAGGCCCTGTAAAATTTACATTGTCATTGTACACTGCCACCCTGTTTGACTGATAAATATGCCAACGTAACAATCTTTTTTAAATTCACGATTAACATAGAGAAGGAGAATTCGGATGCTAATAGCGGGATTAATTTATTTGAAATATAACGTTGATTTTTTTTGAGGGGAAAAGGCTCAAAAATTATTCTAGTTGCACGGGATACATTACTCTGACATCCAAAAGTATTATTGCTTGCGGTATGCAAATATAGTCAAATCCAAAAATATTCAGTCAGGCATAGTCTGAAGAACTTCGACAAGGTCGAAACTGAATTGGTTCTTACTTCGGCTTTATTTAGTTATTTCAAAACTTCTGGGGCAAGGGGGAAACCCTATCTTTGTCTGTTTCTTTTAAAGCGCCCTTTAGGTCGCGTTGCTGAATCTAACGGTGTGTTTAATTCGGGCTTTTGTCCCCTCTCACAGATCACCACCGGGGAGTGCAGCGACGCCACCTTCCGCTGCCAGGTGTGCAGTAAAGGCTTCCGGCTACAGCGCATGCTCAACCGGCACCTTAAGTGTCACAGCCAGGTGAAACGTCACCTGTGTACGTACTGCGGCAAAGGCTTCAATGACACCTTCGACCTGAAGAGGCACGTCAGGACGCACACCGGTACGTCACCCGTAAACCCCGCCCATATGCCTGCTGGGACTTGTAGTTCGGGTCGCATTTACTCAGTCGGGCGATTGAAGTGGCAGTCGCGCCAAGTAGAGAAATTGTGTCATAATTAAGAGTCATTGAATCGCACAGCATGGAAGCAGGTCCTTCGGGCCATCATGTCTATGCCAGCCAACAAATACCAAACTTCACTAATTCCATTTACCTGCTATTTGGTCCATAGCCTGCTGTGCCCTGGCATTTTAAATGCTCATTCAGATACATCTTCAATATTGTGAGAGTAGCTGCCTCCACCACCCCCTCAGGTAGCACGTTCCATATGTCTTCCATCCTCTAGGTGAAAAATGCTTTCTCTGATCTCCACTAAAACACTTGCTCCTCAACTTAAATTTATGCCCTTTGACCTTAGGCATGTACCCAAGGATCCTACAAGCCTTGTTAATAGCTGTTTCAACTTGCCTGGCCACCTTCAAAGTTACATGTTACAGCTGTACAAGACATTGATAAGGTCATATTTGGAGTACTGGAGTACAATTCTGATTTCCTGTAGGAGGGCAGAGTTTTAGAAAGCGTGCAAAAAATTTACAAGGATGTTACAGAAACTGGAAGGTTTGAGTTATAAGGAGAGGCTGGGAGATTTTTTGAGGCTGAGTGGTGACCCCATAGAGGTTTATAAAATCATGAGGGTCATAGGTAAGATGAATAGCCAAAGTCTTTTCCCCAGGGAGGACTGTCCAAAACTAGAGGGCATAGATATACGGTGAGAGAGGAAGATTTATAAAGGACCTGAGGGGCAACTTTTTCACACAGTTGGGTAATGTGTATATGGACTAAGCTGCTGCAGCAAGTGATCATGGCTGGTAGAATTACAACATTTAAGAGACATTTACACTGGTACATGGATAGGAATGGTTTAGAGGGATATGGGTCAAACACAAGCAGATGGGACCAATTGAGTTTCAGAAACCTGATTGGCCTGGATGAGTTGGGATGAAGAGTCTGTTTCCATGCTGTGTGACTCTAAAGTTTGAGGAGGTTGAAAGAATTTGTAAGGGGGCTTGATAAAGTCAGTGCAGAGATGCTGTTTCCCTTGCGGGTGAATCTAAAACTAAGATGGAGGTGAGTAGAAATTTGTTCTTCCAAAGCATTGTTAATCTTTGGGATTTTCCAGAGAGAGCTGTAGAGGTTGGACCCTTGAATATACTCAAGGCCGAGTTAGACAGCATTTTGATCTATTAGGGAATCAAAGGTTATGGACACAGAAATAGAGTTAAAGCCCCAATTAGATCCTATTGAATGGCAAAGCAGATCTCAGAGGCTGAATGTCCTCCATCTGTCCAATTTTCTGTGAAGAAGAGTCCCGACCCAAAATGTCAACTTTCCTGTCCCTATGATGCTGTCTGCCCTGCTGTGTTCCTCCAGCTCCGCACTGTGTTATCTCTGACTCCAGCATCTGCAGTTCTTACTAACTCTTTCTGTGTTAAATTGTGTTTACTTATTGCCTTTCATGATCTCACAATGCGTCAAACCACTTCACAGTACTTTTGAAGCACAATCATTGTTGTAATATAGGAAATGAGACAGTCAACTTGTGCACAGTCAGAGAAAGATTAGATAGGGTTTTCCGGCCACTGAAACTGAAAGATATCTGCAAACAAATGAATGCTGCATAAGGACCAGGTATACTGGGCTGAGATGCACATTATGAGCCAATGTCACCGTCCAAAAATTACAAATAATGGAGGGAAAAAGTGACGTACTGATACATGACTTGCATTTTGCTCCAGTAAGGACTCAACACCAATATGAAAAAAGGGGTAAAAATTGGTGAGAGAAAGTTAAAGGAAAAACAACTAGAATGTATGCTCAGTAAATGTACGAATTGTTTTATCAGTGATATTTTGTAATTCAGAAGACAAGGGTTCTATTGGATTTTACTTTTCTAACTTTATTGTGCCTGTCGGGATTCATGTTTAAAATGGATCTGTTAATTTGCTAAACTTGATAGAATAATTTCACCAGTAAATCCTGGTCATGAAAATAAAAAACACAAGTACAAACATAAAATATATCTATACAACGTGAAGCAAACTCTTACAACGACATTTAATAATACAATAAGGCCAGTAACAAATGAGTAATCTTGTAGTGCAAACCAAATAATCTTCACAAAATATCAGTTAGTCTTCCAAGAAATATCAAATAATCTGAATAGACTGCCCAAATTAAATACCAATCAGGTTGATGTGAATTCTGAGAAGTTTTGCAAGGAGCTCAAAAGTTTCAATTGAAACTAATAGTGTGCTTGAATTCTCACCGCTTACCAGGATGGGTGCAGCTGCAGTAGGACCAATGCTGTTTGCTTGATCAGTGTTACTGTCACTGAAGATAACATCCATCCTACCATCGGCAATTTGCCATGGTTGCACTACATTGGTTACACTACAGTAATTCACCAAGTTAACTATGAAAGACATTCCCTGCCCTGCAACGTCTGCTGTAGGGATCGTGAACAGCAATGTTACGTGGAACATCGGGTTATGAAATTAAAAAAGAACTTGATGTATTACATGACCTTGGAACATCTCAAATCGACTTATAGCTAATTAAATACTTTTGAAGTGTAATTGCTCATGAAAAAAATTTAGCAGATAACTTGCACACATCAATCTTCTACAAACAGCAATATAATAATGACCAGATAACAATTGTTATTACTCAATAGTCCTTTTGAAATACAGAACTTGAGTATAGCTAAAAAAAAGCACATTTTGTTGAAACATTTTATCTTGCATTCATTTGATAACAGGGCCCCATTCTATGCAGACAGAAAGAACATATACATACAAAGTAATTCAACAAAAAAGGTGACAGACATTTATTGATTCATTTCTCAAGACAATTCCTGGACTAGTTAACCTGTCTCATTAAAATTTGAACAAAGCCTGGCACTTAACTGTCAATCATCAAAAAGTGATACATTCTCAATGCGAACAATCAGAGTCCACTTACGAACCATTCAGCACTCTTCTCTCACACAGGATAAATGCTTATTTTCCCCTTAAATTGGTATTCTTGTGAATTGTGTTGATGACTACAAAATGAAAATCTTTACAAGATATGCTTCTTTTTCAGCAATATTGCAGTCATGTTGGTTGAAGGATTAATAATGGACCTAGTTCAGTCAACTAACTCTGATCACCAATTACAGGAATATCTGAGATGAGTAAAGACCACCTAAATCCACCCAGTTAGTTCCAGAGTTCCTAAAAAAAATACAGTTTCTGCCCCCCTGTCTTTTTGAATTCATTTTCACACATATAGTTTTTAAATTAGTTGGTACGATGACAGTACAGACGTTATTAGCCTATATCTTCCATTGTCATCTGAATTGTTCACTTGCCATTTTACGCAGAAACCAGGGAGACTTCTGCTGAAGCCATGTTTGCTTTCTCACCAGGAATTGAAAATGCCACCCTTAAAGTCTGTCTTCAGCTTATACAGTCAAGGATGTATACTGCACAGAAACAGACTCTTCAGACCAACTCATCCATGCGACCAGTTTTTCAAAACTGAACTAGTCCCACTTGCCTGCATTTGGCCCATGTCCCTTTAAACCTTTCCTATTCATGTACCTGTCCAAATATCTTTTAAATGTTGTAACTGTACCTGCATCTACCACTTCCTCTGGCAGTTCATTCCACATACGAACCACCCTCTGTTGCGTTTCAGGTCCCTTTTAAATCTTTCTCCTCTCACCTTAAAAATATGCCCCCTGGTTTTGAACTCCACCATCCTAGGGAAAAGACATTTGCTATTCACCATATCTGTGCCCCTCATGATTTTATAAACCTCTATAAGGTCACGTCTCAACGTCCTATGCTCCACTAATAAAAGTTCCAGCCTATCCAGCCTCTCCTTATAACCCGTACCCTTCAATCCCAGCTACATCCTGGTAAATGTTTTCTGAACCCTCTCCAATTTAATAATATCCTTCCTACAGCAGGGTGACCAGAACTGTACACATTACTCCAGAAGAGGCCTCACCAACATCCTGTACAACCTCAACATGATGTCCCAACTCCTTAACTCAATTGTCTCAGCAATGAAGGCAAGCATTCTTCACCACCCTGTCTACCTTGATGCAACTTTCAAGGAATTGTGTTCCTAGACCTTTAAGGGGGTCTCTGTTCAAAAACGCTACAATTAACTGGATAAGTCCTGCCCTTCTTCAGTTTACCAAAATGCAACACCTTGCATTTATCCAAATTAAACTCCATCTGCCACTCTTCAGCCCATTCGCCCAATTGATCGATTCCTTTGTAATCTTATTTAACCATCTTCATTGTTGACTATATCACCAAATTTGCTGTCATCTGCAAACTTACCAATCATGCCTCCTAAATTCTTATTTGAATAGTCTACATAAATGACAAATAACAGTGAAACCAGCAACAATCCCCACGGAACACCACTGGTCACAGGCCAATTTTCCATCCAATTGACAAGCTCACCCTGAATCCCATGCAATCTAACTTTACTAATCAGGCTATCATTTGGAAGCTTGTCAAAGGCTTCACTAATGTCCATGTAGATGATATCCACCTCTCTCCTCTAATCAATCTTCTTGGTTATGCCCTCAAAAATAACTCATTCATGTTTGACACATGATATCCCAAGCACAAAGCCATGCTGACTATCCCTAATCAGTCCTTGCCACTCCAAATGCATGTAAGTCCTATTTCTCAGAATCCCCTCCAACAACTTACCCACCACTGATGTCAGCCTCACTGGTCTATAGTTCCAAGGCTTGTACTAACAGCCTTTCTTAAATAAAGGCACAAGATTACCCATCCTCCAGTCCTCACCGGTTGCTATAGATGAAACAAATATTTCTGGTAGGAGCCCTGTAATTTCTTCCCTAATTTCCCACAATGTCCCGGGATATAATTGATTAGGTTCTGGAGATTTATCTACCTTTATAAGACCTCCACTGTGGACTGTTTACAAGACATTAATATTTATTTTCCCTAATTCCCTAACTGCCATGTATTTCTCCATAGTAAAAACTGACAGGAAATATTTGTTTAGTATCTCCTGTGGTTCCACACATAGATGACCTCGTTGACCTTTGAGGGGCTCTAATCTCTCTCCATTTGTTCTTTTGCTGTTAATGTACTTGTAAAATCTCTTCAGATTATCCTTAACCTTATCTGCCAAGGCTATCTCATATCCCCTTTTTGCCCTCCTGATATCCCTCTTATGAATGCTCCTACACCCCTTATACTTTAAGAGATTCAGTTGATCCCAATTGTCTATACCTAACGTATGCCTCCTTATTCTTGACAAGAGCATCAATATCTTTATTCATCCATTGTTCCTTACTCTTTTACCCTTCGCTCTAACCGGAACATAGTGCCTCTGAACTCTCGTTATCTCACTTTTGAAAGCCTCCCACTTGTCAGATGTTCCTTTACCTGCAAACAGACTGCCCAATCAACTTTTGAAAGTATCTATCTCATACTGCCAAAATTTGTCTTCTCTTGTAGGTATATCTACATATTGATAAAGAAAATTTTCTTGAACACCTTAAACAAATTCCTCACCATCCAACCCCTTAACACTATGGCAGTCCCAATCCATGTTTGAAATGTTAAAATGCCCTACTCCTATGACCCTATTAGTCTTAGATAAAGCTGCAATCTCACTACTTATTTGCTGCTCAATTTCCTGCTGACTACTGGGATGTCTGTTGTAAAATCCTATCAAGGTGATCATCCCCTTCTTATTTCTGAGTTTCACCGATATAGCTTCACTGGATGATTCCTCAGAAATATCCTCTCTAAGTACAGCCGTAACGTTTTCCATAATTAAAAACACTATTACTCCTCCTCTCTTGCCTCCCCTTCTATCCTTCCTAAACCATCTGTAGCCTGGAACATTGAACTGCTAGTCCTATCCCTCCCTCAGCCATGTTTCTGTAATAGCTATGATATCCCAGTCCCATGTTCCCATACATGCCCTGAGTTCATCTACCTTACCAGTAAGACTCCTTGCATTGAAAAACATGCAGTCTAATTCCTCATAGTTGTATCGTTCTCAGACTTGCTCTTGTCTGCCTTTTCTGATTATCTTGCTCTCTTTAACTTCAGAACCAACATCATTTGTCTCTCTATTCTTACAACTACTTAAGATCTCCCCACTCCCCCTCCCTACTAGTTTAAAGGTTCCCAAAGAGAACTAGCCAATCACCTTGCCAGGATATTGGTCACCCCCAGTTCAGATGAAGACCATCCCTTTTGTACAGGTCTCTGTCCAAAAATCTGAATCCTTGCTCCCTGCACCAGCTCCTGAGTCATGCATATATCTGGCCTATATTCTTATTCTTACTCTCACTAGTGCATTGGCACCAAGAGTAATCCAGGGATTACTACCTTTGAGATTCTGCTTTTTAACCTCCTTCCTAACTTTCTATATTCAATCTGCAAAGCCTCAACCTTTTCCCTAACTATGTCGTTCTTACCAACATGTGCGACAACTTCTGGCTTTTCACTTTCCCCTTTGACAATATGCTGCAACTGCTTTGAGACACCCTTGACCTTGGCACCAGGTGGCAACATGTTATCCTAAAGTCTTAATCACTACCACGGAATCTCTTGGCTGTGCCCCTGACAGGGGAGTCCCCTATAACGCTTATTCTTTTGAACCTTGACAAACCCGCTTAACAGAAGATTCATTCTTGGTTCCCAAGATTCGCTGAACCGTCTGTTTTTCTCTGAGAGAGTATGCCCCTCAATAGTACCCAAAACATATATCTGTTTGAGAGAGGAACAGCCACAGGAGTCTCCTGCACTACTCTCCTACCTCTCCTGACAGTCACCATCTATCTGACTGAACCTGGGGTGTGACCACCTCTCTAAATCTACTAAGCATCACACTCTGTGCCTTCACTATGCTCCTAGTGACTCTAACTGCCTCTCTAGCCAATCCAAGCAGTCTGATATGAGATGGATTCAAATACACCTCATGCATAATCTCCAAGGACAGTCAACTGCTCCCTAATCTCCCACAACTGACAGGAGGAGCACAGCACTCCACTGACTGCCACCATTGCCCCTTAAAAATTTGCTAACGTAAACTTGCCTAAAAAGAGCTACACTTTTCTCAAATCCAGTGTTGTGGACTGATTGTTGCTGACAGACTATGCTGGAAGAAAATGAAGTCTATTTTGTATATTGTAAGGCCTTAAAGCAGAAGCTCTAAATACAACCTTATTTCGAAAAAAATTTATCCTCCCCTTAATTTTAAGCATGCAAAAGAGAAGAAAAATAATTAATATTTAAATTCTTAAAATCCAGCACTTGGCTTAAACTCCCAGCAACCAAAAGCAGCCGCCTCCTCAGATTTTCTATCAGTCTCCAACTCTGAGTAAAGGTATGTGAATCCCTTCGACTCCTAGATTCAGTGTTGCAAAAATAACGGATCCAGGAACCCGCTCCCTGTAATTATTTAAACCTCTAATAAGGAACACTTCACAAACAAGTTGAAAAGGTCAATGTTCTGAGTTCCGTGCACACAAAAAAAAATCCATCTCCAGAGCTATTGACACCTCCACAAACACTTGGATAGGGCTGTCCTGAACTCCGTGTAATCCAATCTCTCCTTCCTCGTTTTTATTTTGAAGAATGGCTGGGTACATTTAGGTCATTGACTGACGTTGTTTTTGTAAATAACCCTGTCCACCCAACACTATACAACCACCTACCTGGCCCCAACGATGTTCACGCCCTCTTTCCCGACATTGCTTACCCTAGAAGAATGTTCAACCCCTCACCCCCCAACAATGCTTATCCCTGACAATGCAGGGATCCCTTTGCTCCCCTACAATGTTTAACCCCTCATCCCTCTGTCACTGTTCATCCCCCTAACTCACCTCCTGTCAATGTTCACCTTCCCAACATTGTTCAGCACCCCCCCAATCCTTCCCATGGTGTTCACCCAATGCACCTTCTCCCATCAAATGCTTACACTCTCCTTCATCACCCTTCCATACTCACCCTCATCTGCCCCCACTCCCTCCCTGCATACCCCTGACAATTCATCAAATCCAGGGATTTCAGAAGCTGAATCAGGAGAGAGCTTGTGAGGTGGGTTGTGATGAACATTGGCCTGAGGGTGGGGAGGAGGTGAATATTGTTGGGGGACAGGGAGGTGAATATTTCCACTAGGCAGTTGTTGGTGACTCCAACACTCCAGCTAATTTACTTTGAGCTGCACTCCTCAGCAAACTTTAGATCTGCCAGGCAAAACTCTAAATAAACCTGTAAATCCTAGAGTCAATGCAGGGCAAACAGCTGACATGTCCATGAGCCATCTGATCCCACTGTCGTAGGGATCTGATCACCAATCCATGCAGGATAAAACTGGCAAACAGAGGATTAAAATCCACCTAAACTGACAACACCCTTATTATTTCAGCCTACCTTTTGTCAGTCTGGACACCTTGTGCCTGTTTTCCTCGTCAATTATTCATGCCACTGCTTCTCTCTCTTTTTCCCTGTCACGGCTATACAGGACTTGGTTAGGCCGCTTTTGGAATACTGCATTCAATTCTGGTCTCCATGCTATTGGAAAGATGTTGTGAAACTTGAAAGGGTTCAGAAAAGATTTACAAGGATGATGCCAGGACAGGAGGGTTTGAGCTATAGGGAGATACTGAATAGGCTAGGGCTATTTTCACTGGAGTGTCAAAGGTGAGGGGTGACCTTATAGAAGTTTATAAAATCATGAGGGGTATGGATAGGGTGAATAGCCAAGGTCTTTTTCCAGAGTACCAGAGTCCAAAACTTGAGGGCATAGGTTTAAGGTAAGAGAGGAAAGATTTAAAAAGGACCTATGGGGTAACATTTTCACACAGAGGATAGTGCGTGTATGGAAATGAGTTGCCAGAGAAAGTGGTGGAGGCTGGTACAATTACAACCTTTAAAAGGCACCTGGATGGGTACATGAATAGGAGGGGTTTAGAGGGATATGGGCCAAATGCTAGCAAATGGGACTAGATTAATTTAGAATATCTGGTCAGCATGGATGAGTTGGACCAAAGGGTCTGTTTCCATGCTGTATAATTCTATGAATCTATGACTCTCTCTCTCCCTCTTTCTCTCTCATTCTCCTGGGTCCTTCCATGCCTCTCTCAGCCGCCGTCTCTCTCTCTCTATCTGGAATAGTCACTCAGCAATCTCTGTCCTTTTCTCAATGTCTTGCGTACACATTCTTTTCACCAGCCCCACGTATAATGGTGCCATTCTTACACTCAGTTTGTTCAAGTGGTGAGACCTTTGTGAACAGGTTAGATTCATACTTTTTTTCTCTTATGTTATGTTTAAAGAAATATCCAAAAGAGCCTACCATATATACATGCATAATGGCCAGTCTTGTATAACAGTCCAGGGCAGCATGGTGGCTCAGTGGTTAGCACTGCTGCCTCACAATCCCAGGGACCCAGGTTCAATCCCACCCTTGGGTGACTGTCTGGGTGGTGTTTGCACGTTCTACCCATGTCTGCGTGGGTACCAAAGTTTCCTCCCACAGTCAAAAGATGTGCATGTTAGGTGGATTGGCCATGTTAAATTTCCCATACTGTCTAGGGATGCCTCGGTTAGGTGGATTAGCCGTGGGGGAGTCTGGGTGGGATGGTCTTCAGAGAGTTGGTGTGGACTTGTTGGGCCAAACAGCCTGTTTCCACACTGGAGGGATTCTATGATTCTGACTTCTGGTCCAAAAAAAAATCATACATTTTGCATATACCTGGTGTAAAAGTTGACCCCCAACTTTAAGACAAAGAATCCATTCTTCCTGTTTGGCAAACATGCCCTGGAGACTGATTCTGGCACATCAATAAGATCATTACAGGTTGGAGCAGAAATAGGCCATTCAGCTTATTGACTCTGCTCTGCCATTCAATGAGATCATGGTTGATCTCATAATCCTCAACTCCACTTTCCTGTCTTTTTCCTATAATGCTTGATTGTCTTACTGATGAAAAATCTGTCCATCTCAGCCATGGATATGCTTAATGGCACAGCCTCAACAGCCCTCTGTGGTAAAGAATTCCACAGGTTAATTACCCTCAGAGAAGAAATTCGTCTCCATCTGCCTTAAATGTGCCATGCCCCGGTTCTAGACTACCCCATGGAGGGTGATTTGTGTAAGGAATAAACTGCCAGAGGAAGTGGTAGATGCAGGTACGGTTACCACATTTGGACAGGTACATGAATAGGAAAATGTTTAGAGGGATATGGGCCAAATGCAGGCAAGTAGGACTAGGTTAGTTTGGGAAACTTGGTCCACATGGATGCGTTGTACCGAAGGATTTGTTTCCGTGCTGTATGACTCTATGATTCTGCCAGACGGTCCAGCCTACCAAGCCCCTGCTACTATCAACTCCAAATTCTCCTTCACAAGGTCTCAGTGCCCACCCACATGTCTTAATCAACAGTACAGCAAACACTGATGATGGGGTGGTTTCCAGTCTCTCCAAAACATTACCTGTGTTGACCTCCCTACTTTTTGACCAGAAATCTAGTCTTAGAAACTGGTCATTTACACGAGAAGACCTGCTAATTTCACTTTGTGCTTTAATTTTAATGGGAAAATCTGTTCTGCTTTACATTGTTTCTCTTAAAGCTGCAATTTTCAGGAAAGAAGCACCAGACTTCTTGTTTTAATCTGTTGGTTGAACTCACAGTTTTAGAAAGGGAGGGCATATGTTTGTGGAGTTAAATTAGGTTTGTAACATCGGCCATTAGCCAAAACTATGTCATTTAAAAATGTCATCTATATTTCATGTGCAGGAATTCGCCCTTATAAATGCAGCCTTTGTCATAAAGCCTTTACACAGAGATGCTCCTTGGAATCACACCTCAAGAAGATCCACGGAGTGACACAGAAGTACAGCTACAAGGAAAGAAGGGCAAAGCTCTATGTCTGTGAAGAATGTGGGTTCACAGCCATCAACCAAGAGGACCTCTACCTTCATATGAAGCAGAATCACCCAGAAAACCCACTACTTAAAAAGACTTCAAAGAAAATAGCTGCAGCTCTGCAGAACAAACTCAGCTCGGTGCTACACAACAGTGACAAAAATAAGGATTCTGAATAGGAGCAAAAGAAGAGGCAGTGGTGTTGATGGTGAAGTTTTGATACTTGCACTGCGGGTTAAATAAAACATATCGTTAATGTGAGTGACATATTAAACACAGTGGGAAGATTACCTTAAATTGCTGGTGCAAACAAACTGTTTTAAAAACCATTTGCTGGATATAGCATAGTAAACATTTACACTTTTGATACTGGTCCAGTGCCCTAAAGGGCTAGATGTTTTTTAAAAAATCCTTGAGATTTGTGTATTGCTATCAGTTTCAGAATATAAAGGTCGTATAGGGCTGCCTTCTTGAATTGTTATTAATTTGCATACAATCTAACACAATTTACTAGGCCATTTCAGGTTGCAGCTAACCAAAGGGCTATGAGTATGAATGGTGCTTTGGGCTTGTCAACTCTTCTCTGTATGTTTTGTTCTTTGAAGATATATCTTGTTTACCATTTCTTTTAAATTTGTTGGTTCAAGGGTACATTCTTTTTCTACAGGAGCATATACTTTATTCATTTGTAGCCTTTTGAATTTGAAAAATAATTGTATATCGAGGGAAATATTACAAATTTCCAAAATTCAGTACAGATTTCTTATTTTGATATGGAGAATTTAGGAAATGTTCAATACAGATAATTTAATACATAACATTCCAAAAAGTGTCCTGTATAAACTTTTAAAAAGACTTTATGTTACAAAGAGGAATTGAAATTTATGGTATGCTGTTTTCTACTAGTCTGTTTATCTAAAAGATGAGATTTTAACTTTAAAGCTTCTTAATCAGATTTCAAAAGTTGCTTCATTTCATGAAACAAAATTAGATTTGTTTTTGAAGATCATCCTGTTTAAAATTGCATAGCTCGCATTAATCTATCACTTCAAGCAGTGAACAATCCAGTGCAGGCTAAGAATTACATGAACAAACAGTTTAAAATGATCAGACAGGCTTATAATGTGGCTCACCTTTTTTTGCTAGAAGCTACACATTAAGACAAGTGCAAGCAGAAAGAACATGTTCAGGCATTGAGCCTTTTGTGGAATTAAACAAAAGCACGGAGGATAATAGTTCCCTGGTGTATTCACCATGGCTACACCTTGACCAATGAGAATCAACTTGTCACCTAACCAGTAGCCTTATCTCATGCACTATAAATTACTGCTCCTTTTAAAATTTGGCATTCCTGCATTAATCCTGATGAGTTCAAGCTTTAACATCACGTGTTTTTTCAATAATACTCAAGATCTAGTAAACTTGGATTTTTGGAAGACACTTTGCAAAGTGCCACATAAAAAGTTTGATATGCACAATGGCGCATTGAGTTAGAAGTAATCTCGCATGCACAGTGCATCTCTTACACAGGAAGCAGAAATTAGGAATAAACAGGGCATTATAAGAATCAACCATTTACAATCTATATTCATACTTATAAGAAGAGACCAAGAAGTAATGTATCTAAGCAGAATATCTTTTATAAAGTGCAAAATGTCTAAATATGCATGTTCAGAAGGACTTAGTGTACTTGTACATGAAATACAGAAAGTATTGACAGGGTTGCCTTTTGATGAAAGGCTTAGTAAATTGGGTCTTTATTTGTCTATAATTTTTAAATTTGTTAATGGGATGTAGACATTACTGGCTGGGCCAGCATTTATTGTCCACCTCTAATTGCCCACAGGGCAGACAAGAACCAACTACATCTCTGAGAGTCAGGAATCACATGAAGGACAGAGTAGGTAAGAATGGCAGATTTCCTTCCCTAAAAGGCATTAGTGAACTAGACAAGTTTTTGTATCAATTAACAGTGATTTTGTGATCACCATTTGGCCAGGCTTTTTTTTCTATTCCAAATTGTAGTGATTGGAACAAAGGCCAGGTAGATCTTATTGACTACGAGATCTTTGATTGGGGTTGTTATCGTGGGACAATCAGGGAGTCCTGGCTGACAGATATAAACAGGTGATTAGAGTCTCCTCATTCTAGGGGACTGGCATGGCTGGCTGGTCAGAGCCAATGTACTGTGCACATATAAATAAAGGGTGACTTGGTGACAGGATACTGGCTTCTATTCAATTATCCTACAAATGATTGTTGAATTGGTGGGATTTGAGCCCATGCCCCCAGAATATTGGCCTGAGGGTTGGATTATTAGTCCAGTGACATTACCACTGTGCCAAAGCCTCACCATGGGCTTAGGGAAATGCAGCGTAGAAGATTCTGAAGGGACTTGACAGAATAGATGCTGAGAGGTAGCTTTTCTTACCTAGGGATTCCAGAATAAATGGTTGATCATTTAGGATTGAGAAGAAATTTATTTCTTGAGGGGATTATAAGTGTTGGAAGTCTATATCCTAGAGAGATATGGATGTTTCATCATTAATATTATTTAATCGGGGGATAAATGTTTGATCTTTCAGGGAATTAAAGGGCATAGGGAGTAGTTGACTATGTTTATCTTTGGAGCCACATTTTGGTTTCATGTTCACCTTTTTAATTCTCACTAACTCTTTTATTAGATGATGCAATCACATCACAACACTACATTTTAGTGTTGAATATTGTTTAATGATTATTACCTTGTTTAGGTAGATAATATAGCTTAACTACTAGAGATTATATACATTGAGGCCCCAGAGACCTTTTTGGGACACCACTAGTCACATCCATCCTACCATTAGAGTACTTGGCCATTATTCCTATTCTGCCCCCTGCTGCAGCCAAATTTCTGAGTTCAATAATTTGCCTTTAATTCCACAAACACTAGCTTTAGTTGACAGTCTCTTATGGGAGACTTCATCAGATACCTTCTGAAAGTTTATGTAAATAATATCCAAGGACTTTATTTCAGACACTTCAAAATAAGGGAGGTTTGTCAGACATGGTTTATATTTCACAAATCCTTCCCGATCAGTTGGAAAACTTCAGGATATCCAGTCACTCTACCCATAATTGTAGACCTTAGTCATTTTCTGTGCAAAATATAAATTGTTGACTAAGAATTCAGCTGTTTAGAATTTAATTACCCCATACCAGTTTGCTGCCCCAATATTTTGAAAACATAAGCTATTTCATGCAATATTTAAAGTTTGCAAAATGGACATTCATCTTCATAATATAATGAATCATACTGCTGTTGTTATTGAACTGTTCAATTTTATTCACACAAAATTTCCATTTTGCTCCGGGAGGTAAAGTTAGAGATCCTCAAGGGAAAAACAAAAAGCTCCATGAAGTCAAAGACCAGAAAGTGAAGGAAAACAAGCATCACCAACATCAACATTAGGGTCCTGCAAGAAACATTCAAATAGCCAGAAATAAATTTAGTCCAGGTCTATAGAATCAGGAAAGCCACAACTTAGTATGGCTGAAAATGGGCACATTTAAAGAAATATAGTGGGAAAAACTATCAGAAGAAGAAATCAGAAAAAAAGATGTAAAAGGATTGGAACTCCAATAAAATCATGACTCTATAAAGTTGGCAGCCATAGAATTTTATCTAAACATTCCTGTTTAGTAGGGAAGTGTTAGTGTTGTTGTGTAGAAAAATAAGAAAACATTTATTTTCCCAAGGAAGAAGCAGGAAACTCCATCTTGGCTGTCGAAGGCAGAATCACCCTAGAATGAATGGATAGCCACTATTTTGTTTGTTAAAACTTGGAAAAGAGCAGGGAAATTCAGTAAGCAGTGCAAAGATGCAAGGAAGCAAATCAAGAAGCTTGGACACAATAACTTAGAATGGAACAGTAAGATTATTATAGAATCCCTACAGTGCAGGAAACAGGCCATTTGGCCCAACAAGTCCACACTGAACCTCAAAGCATCCCACCCAGACCCATCCCCTGTAACCCACCTAATCTACACATCCCTGAACACTACAGGTAATTTAGCATAGCCAACCCACCTAGTCTGCACATCTTTGGACTGTGGGAGGAAACCAGAGCAAACCCATGCAGACACAGGAGAATGTTCAAACTCCACATAAACAGTTATCTGAGGGTGGAATTGAACCCAGGTCCCTGGCATTATGAGGCAGCAGTGCTAACCACTGAGCCACAGTGCCACCCATAAGTAAATACAGTTTATAGTTTTAATGAAGAATTTAATAACAGTACCAAGGCAATGGAAAGTTTTAAAACTGACAGTGTTGTACAAAGTCTAACAATCTTCACAGTTAGTTTAAAGCTGTATTGATGATTGCAATAACATGAGATTAACAGCATATTTAAATCAATATTAAAATTATACAGATTTAAGATATCTTTGTAGCCATAAGATTTATTAGTATGGATAATTATATATCACGTTCAAGGTCAGAGAAGGATCAGACAGAACACGAATTGTTCTTCATGGAGGTGACAGTTCTCAAGATACATTACCTCAAAATTAAATCTGAAGACTCAAGCCGAACAAGTGATTATATTCAGTGCATTAGATTGCAGATCATGTTATTAAAACACAAAACATCAAATAGACCACAAACACTTTGGAAGATATCCTAAAAACTTTTGATAATTCACCACCTTAAGAACAAAGGGCAAAATTTTACAGGAGTTCAATTTCCAGGGGATGCATAGAAAATTACATTTATGGCCTGTAGAGATTATTGGAAGGCTGTAAATAAATGAACAAGAAACAAGAGTAGACCACTTGGCCCTTTGAGCCTATTCTGCTCTTCAATAAGATCATGTCTGATCTGATCTTAACCTCAACTCTACATTCCTGCATATCCACAATAACCTGTCATCCCCAAGGAGATCAACAGTCTATCTACCTCTGCCTTCAAAATATTTAAAGATTCCGCATCCTCTGCCTTTTGAGAAAGGGAATTCCAAAGACTCACAACCCTCTGAGAGAAAAAATGTTTCCTCGTTTCTGTTTTAAACAGACAATCCTTTATATTTAAACTATGATCCCAAGTTCTAGATTCTCCCACAAAACAAATATCCACCTGGTCAAGTCCCTTAGGATCTTGTATCTTGTGACTCAATTAAGTCACCTCTGACGCTTCTAAACTCCAGATGATACAGGCCTGGCCTGACTAACCTTTCCTCGTGAGGCATTCTGCTAACTCCAAGTTGTAGTCTCATAAACCTTCCCTGAACTTTTCCCAATGCATTAACATTGTTCTGTAAGTATGCTGACCAGTACTGTACAATACTCTAGATGAGGTTTCACCAATGCTCTGTATAACTGAAGCATAATTTCTGTAGTCTTGCATTCAATTCCTCTCACAATAAACTGTACAATTCCATTAGATTTCTGATTACTTGCTATGCCTACATACTAACCTTCTGTGATTCATGCATTAGAACATCCAAATGTCTCTGCATCTCCAAGCTCTCACCATTTTGATAATATGCTTTACTAAATTCTTTCTGCCAAAATGGACAATTTCATACCTTTCCACATTGCTACATTTGCCAGATCTTTGCCCACTCACTTAATCTACCTATTTCCTTTGTAGGCTCCTTATGTCCTCTTCACACCTCAGTTTCCTGCTTATCTTTGTGCCATCAGCAAATTTAGCTACCATAAGTTCGATCTCTTCATCCAAATGATTTACATAAATTGTAAAAAGAGTTGGGGGCCCAGAATTGATCCCTGTGGCACACTACTCATGACATCCTGCTTGCCTGAAAAAGACCCACATATTCCTATGCTGCATGCTGTTAGAAAATCAATCTTCTACCCATGCCAATAAATTACTCTTTACACTATGAGCCTTTATTTTGCACAAATTTTTGATGTGGCATCTTATCAAATGCCTCTGGAAGTCTAAATACATCCACTGGTTTCCCTTTAATCACAGCAGAAGTCACTTCTTCAACGAACTCCAATAAATTAACTAAATATGATTTCCCTCCGACAAAACCATATTGGTTCTGCCAGAACATCTTGAACTTATCCAAATACCGTGTTGTAATGTCTTTAATAATAGCCTCCTAACATTTTCCCTCCGACAGATATTAGCTAATTGGCCTGTAGCTTTTTTTTTGTTTGCTTTCTGCCTCCTTTCTTTTTTGAATAAAGGAGTTAGATTAGCAATTTTCTAATCCAAAGGAACTTGCCATGAATCAGATGAGTTTTGGAAAATTAAAATTAATGCATCAACTATTTGACTGGCTACTTCTTTTATGACCGTAGAATGAAATCCATCATGTTCTGGGATCTTGTCAACACCCAGTTTCAACAATTTTCATCAGTACTACTTCCAGGGTAATTGTAATTTTTTTTGAGTTCCTTCCTCTCTTTCAATTCATGATTTATTGCTATTTCTGGGATTCTATTTATATTCTCTCCAGTGAAAACCAATGCAAAATATCCATTCAATTCTTCTGCCATCTCTTTATCCTCCATTACTGATTCCCCAGTCTCATTTTCTATAGGACTAACACTGTTATCTTTTATTTTTTTAAATATCTGTAGAAAATTTTTCTAACTTTTTATACTTCTGGCTAACTTTCTCTTGTACTCTAATTTTCCCTCCCTATTAATCTTGTAGTTTTTTAAAAAATACATATTCTGTATAATCTTCTGACTCACCACCTACATTTGCAGAATTATATATCTTCACTTTGAGTTGAATACTACTACTCATGTAGAGCTTTGAAATCAGGATTCATAAGAGACAGACTTTTTTGTTGGAATTCTTGATGAAACTCTATGAGATTTCTTGCAGCCCAAGGAAGATTTAATTTTGGAGAAAGTTATTGGAAAAAGAATCCAGAACAATTCACAGATCCTGATAGGAAACAAAAACAATACAATCTCAAGTGGGCAACAGTGTCTACTTATAAGGTATGGACACTCTAAAAAGGCATGTGACAAGCCTACCCAGGGAACAAGCCAAACACCTGACACTAAAAATGCCAGCACAGCAGGGCTCACAGATTCAATAATGTCCAGCTATCATGAAGAAATGTTACATTTGCAAAACTGTAGATCGCCTGTAGAATGTGTACAGAAGTAATTGGCTTCAGAACATCAAAATACTCGTGATCACATGTGTAATACAATAGAATGGAATAGTCACTACCATTAGAAAAAATACCTGCATAAAAGATACAACCACTGCAGAAGATACCCAAGACATTCCTGGAGGAGATAACTAATCCAGCTGAGTCAGAAAAGACAGTTCTTATCTACATCAATCCTGTTGATTTTGTGCTTCATACAGGAACAAGTTCTATATCATTGAAGTTACATGGCTGAAGAATTAAAAGTTTTAGCCCAAAGAGATACCCATAGCTCACACTATCACAGTCATATGAATGCAACAAGTTACATTATAATGTAATGCACATAAGACAATTGAGGATGTGTACAATCAACCAATTTCACTGTTGAGCCAAAAGCATATCTCAGTCTTAACTTCATCCAAAGACTTGGAGGACATCAACACCCTCCCAAAGAACAACTAGCTCAGAAACACACAGCTGTCTAAACACTGCACAAACTTTTACCGACCAACTAGTTAAGAGGAAAACTGTAGAAGACATCATTTAGGTTCACAGACTCATGGCAAAACACAAGCAGATGATATAATCCTGTGAGATCACTTATGTTATCATAATATAAATGATATTGTCAACAAAGAAGTAGTCACAGACTCCACAGAATTGGTAGAAATGTTCAATCTTCTGTTTTTCAAAACAGAACAGTCAATGCCAGTGACAGAAAGAATCCAGAATGACCAACAAACTTTCAGTAACATGACAGCAAATCTGAAAGTTGACTTCTCCAATCGACTACAAAAGGTAATTGAAGATGTCCAGCCTGACCAAGGGAGATGAAAACTGCATATGACCCATTAGAGTCAAACCCACATACTGATTCAGAATGAGGCTAAGAAGAAGAAACTGCCTGGTCTGAGTATCCAGGATGCTGCAAAAAAGAGACAACCTCATACAATTAGAAATCAATTGCCTGATCCAGAGATCCAGGATAATTGAAGGATGGAAGTATTTATTTCAACAGAGCAGTTGTCTTGTAGGATGGAAATTCGGGAGAAAAAAGACCCTCCCAGGCAAGGGAATGGACCAATAACATCTACAAAAACAGGACATTCCAAGCGATGAAAGATCCTCCTGTGGAGAAATGATTCACAGATTAGAACAAAGGTCAACAGTCCTCAAGAAAGAGACCTACCCTTCTTCCAAGTTCAAAGAGAACAAGAGTCAAACCATCGGCATTTGTGAACTCAGGCACTTGGGATGGGGTAAGGTGGGATGGTGGTGAATTTAATTAGTTATACACATCATAGAATCCCTACAATGTGAATGCAGGCCATTCAGCCCATTATGTCCACAATGACCCTCCAAAGAGCCCCCCACCCAGACCCTTTCCCTGCATTTATGGCTAATCGACCTAACCTACACATCCCTGGACACTATAGGCAATTTAACATGGACAATCCACATAACCTGCACATATTTGGACTGTGGGAGGAAACTGGAGAATCCAGAAGAAACCCACGAAGACACAGGGAGAATGTACAAACTCCATGCAGTCAGTCACCTGAGGCTGGAATTGAACTGGGTCCCAAGTTCTGTGAGGCAGCAGTGCTAACCACTGAGCCACATGATTGAAGAATGTCTTGACAATGGGGATAAGAGCTTGTGGGAAGATGTAGTTGGCAATAGTTTTGGGGTGTCAGTGCTCTTGTTACATCGGTTCTACTCATTCTACTAATGTCACACAGTCTGTGGAGGCAAGAGTTCGACTCTAGATTTCAGACAGTGCAGATCTATTTGTACCACTTCCCTAAGATCCTAGTAATCATGTCTGACTATATGTAATTATACTTATTACCGTAATACAATCAACCTTTTGTAATCTAAGGTAAAAACCTCTTCTGTGAAAACTTGATGGTAGTTTATCTCTACCAGTAATCATGAGGCAGACTAAAGACAAAAGAGGGTCGGTGATGGTGAACTATCACAAGTAGTCGTTGCCCAGTGCTGCATACTGGTAGAGTGCCAAATGACACAAGGTATTAGGTGTTTGCATCTGGAAAAGCACTACAGTCACCACACAGTCATTGTGTAGACAAAGTCCTGTCTTCACCTTGATGATACCGCAATTGTGCTGTGTGGCACTATCATGGTAAATGGGACAGACTTTGAACAGATCTAGCAACTTAAAACTGAGCACTAATGAAGCACTGTGGGCCATGAGTAGCAGCAGAAGAATTTGCAGTAATTGGAATGAGGTCAGTCAGGTGGATATCAAAGAATGTGAATTAGAAAAAACACCACAGATGCTGGAATCCAAAGTAGACAAACAGGAGGCTGGAAGAACATAGCAAGTCAGGCAGCATCTGGAGGGAAGGAGAATTCAATGTTTCAGGTATTAGCCTTCTTCAGGCATATGAGTCTCCTGATTGGGGACTATTAACCTGGTTGTCAGATATAAACAGAAGTGTCAGGTGTTCTGTTCACTCTAGGAGCTGGTTTTGCGCTAGTAGGATCAGTGTCATGTATTAATCACATATAAATAAAGGGTGAGTTGGTGTTGAGATACGGCCTTCGTGGAGTTATTTCACAACTATATTCAGCAACAATCAGTAATGTCATGGCCTAGCATATCCCTCATTTAGCATTACCATCAAGCCAGGAGATCAATCCTTGCTGAAAGAAAAGTGCAGGCAGTTAGGCCATGAGCAGACATACCTAAAAATGAGGTGTCAATCTGGCAAGCTACAATACATGCTAAACAGTGTAACGAGTGATAGGCAGAGCTAAGCAATCCCATAACAAATGGATCAGATCTAAGCTCTGCACATTTGCTGCCTTTGGTTATGAATGGTGGTGGATAATTAAGCCAACTAGCAGGAGGAGATTGCTCCTCAATGATTGAGGAGGCTGAAGCAAGATTCCCTCTGATCCACACACCATCCTGACTTGGAGCTATATTGCCATTTCTTCACTGTCACTGTTCAAAATCCTGGAACTTTCTTCCTAACAGTATTGTGTGTATCCCTGCATTCTAAGGACCTCAATGGTTCAAAAAGGCAACTCACTACCAAGTTCTCCAGGGCCATTAGGGATGGATAATACATGCAGGCCTGGCCAGCAACAAATATAAGAAAAATTGTGCTGACTAGTGATTCAAATTTGCCTCCTCCTGAAGCCCTCCTCATCACAGATCTGATCTTCAAACAATCTGATTCATTCCACGGTTGAAGACATTGGATACTACAAGGGCTACGGGTCTTGGCAACATTCTGGCAATAGTACTGAAGATTTGTCACCAGAACCAGCTGCGCCCCTATCCGAATTGTTTCAGTACAGCTACAGCACTGGCATCCAACCAAGGTAATGTGGAAAATTGCCCAGATATATCCTGTACACAAAAGCAAGACAAAACCAACCTGGCCAATGATCAATTATTGGGCTACTCTGATCATCAGCATTAACAACAAAGGGGATCATTGATATGCATTAACAGCAAAGAATTGCAAGGGTTAAACCTGCCCACTTATTACAGCTCTGGCCCAAACATGGAGAAAACAGCTGAACATCAGAGTTAAGCTGATGGTGATTGCCCTTGACAGCAGGGAACACTAGTAAAACTGGAGTCAATGTGAATCAGGGAGAAACATTCTGCTGGTTGAAGTCATACCTAACACAAAGGAAGATGGTTTGGTTATTAGAGTTTAATTTTTTTAAAAAATTATGGAAAAAGGGCTTTGCTGGCTGGTCAGCATTTATTGCCCAAACCTAGTTGTCTTTGAGGAGGTAGTGGTAAGCTGCCTTCTTAAACTGCCCTTGTGCTGTAGGTAGACCCACATGCCCCTGGGGAGGTAATTCCAGGATTTTGACCCAGTGACAGTGAAGGAATGGCAATATATTTCCAAGTCAGGATGGTGAGTGTCTTGGTGGAGAACTTTCAGATGGTGATGTTCCCATGTATTTGCTGCCCTTGATCTTCCGAATGGAAGTGGTCATGGGTTTGATAGGTGCTGTCTAAGGACCTTTGGTGAATTTCTGCAGTGCATCTTGTAGATAGTATACACTGTTGCTACTGAGTATCAGTGGTGGGGAGTGATGCCAAACCACTCTCTGGGTAGAGTCAAGCTTCATGAGTGTTGTCGGAACTGCACTCACCCAGGCAAGTGGGGAGTATTCTATTAGCCACTTTGTGATGATGCACAGGCTTTGGCAAGTTAGGTGCTGAGTTACTCGCTGCAATATTGCTAGCTTCTGACCTGCTCTTGTAGTGTGACAACAACTGTGGCTTTCAGAGGTAGTAGGAACTGCCAATGCTGGAGAATCTGAGATAACAAGGTGTAGAGCTGGATGAACACAGCAGGCCAAGCAGCATCAGAGGAGCAGGAAAGCTGACGTTTCAGGTCTAGAGATAACAAGCATGGGGCTGGATGAACACAGCAGGTCAAGCAGCATCATAGGAGCAGGAAAACTTGACGTTTCGGGCCTAAACCCTTCATCAGAAATGGGGGAGGGGAAGAGGGTTCTGAAATAAA
>JAHRHZ010000275.1:9166279-9208370 GCA_024137785.1 Ginglymostoma cirratum
GAAACGTCAGTTTTCCGGCTCCTCTGATGCTGCTTGGCCTGCTGTGTTCATCCAGCTCTACAACTTGTTATCTGTGGTTTTGTCCTGGTTTCTTTGAGAGAGAGATTGGAGGGAATAGGTACCCAGCAGTCTATGAGAAAATAAACAACTTCATAGAATTATTACAGCATGGAAGCAGGCCATTCAGCCCATTAAGTTCACACCAATCCTCTGAAGAGCTTTCCACCCAGACCCAGTCCCCTACCCTATCCCTGTAACCCCATATTTCCCATGGCTAATCTACCCAGCCTACACATCCCTAAATACTGTGGGTGATTTAGCATATCCAATCCACCTAACCCGCACATCATTGGACTGTGGAAGGAAACCAGAGCACCCAGAGGAACCCCACACAGACACAGGAAGAACATACAAGCTCCACATTGTCAGTTGCCCAAGAGTGGAATTGAACCCAGGTTCCTGATGCTGTGAGGCAGCAGTGCTAAACTTTGAGCCACCATGTCACTTGTGAAGCATTGTTTTTTTTTTCGAAAGGTTGGAACAATAGAAGCAGCCTGAACAGGTGTGGTCAAACTTCCACAAAGCAGGATCTTTAGCTTAGTTTTTAGCTTAAACTGCTGGGGTTGTGAAAAGCAGCTTCATCTCTCTCTACTCCAGTCTCTCTCTGAATTGTCTTTTGATCTTCTTTCTTCCTGATTGGAGAATTGCATGTGAGACAATCTGTTTTCTAAACTTGCCTTTTGTGAAGGGTGTGTTTATGGGACGTTGCTACACTGGAACAGTTAAGTAGTAATAGTTGCTGTTGCTATTGTTCTGTTAAATTTTCCAATAGAGTTGTTATTCCAACTCCTTCTTCCAGAGAATCACAGGGGCCATCACCCAATTTTTCAAAACTCATCCTATGAATGAATGCTCTCCCTTGTCTCTCACAGCAGCCTGGGATACACCAACTTATTGAGACCTAGGGATTTGTCCACTCTAAACCCACAAAACCTCCAATACCTCCTCACTCCCTATAATAATCTGCTCAAGAGCCCTACATTTTTCCTGGTTATTCCCTTCCCCTTGACATACTTGTAGAATATCTTGGTATTCTCCCTAATCTTGCCTGCCATTGGTTTCTCATGTCATCTCTTTGCTCTCCTAATAGGTTTCTTAAATTCCCCCCATACTTTTTGTACTCCACTGAGGCCTGCATTGATTTGATCTATTTGTACCTGTTATACACATCTCTTTTCCTTTTTATCCAGTTCTGTATATTCCTAGACATCCATTGTTTTCTGGGCTTGTTGCTCCGACATTTCACCCTGAAAGGAACATGTTGGGCCTGCACTCTCCCCATTTCCTTTTTGAACACTGTTCTGTTGTACATTTACCTTCAAGTAGCTGTTCCCAATCTACTTTGGCCAGATTCTGCCTTATTTTAATGAAACCTGTCTTACCCCCAATCCAAAACCAGTTTTTTTAACAGACCATCTTTTTTCTTTTCCATAACACTACCATTAAAATGCTGCTTCACTGCCACCTCAAATGCACATGGTTAGCACTGCTGCCTCACAGTGCCAGGGATCCGGGTTCGATTCCACCCTTGGGTGATTGTCTGTGTGGAGTTTTCACATTCTCCCCATGTCTGCGTGGGTTTCCTCTGGGTACTCCAGTTTCCTCCCACAGTCCAAACGTGTGCAGGTTAGGTGGATTGGCCATGCTAAATTGCTTATAGTGTTCAGGGATGTGTAGATTAGGTGGGTTATTGGGGAATGGGTCTGGGTGGGATGCTCCAAGGGTCGGTGTGGACTTGTTGGGCCAAAGGGTCTGTTTCCACACTGTAGGGATTTTATTCTATTCTTTATTCATTTGTTGTATTTTAGCTACAGTGGATGAATAAAATGTGTTTCGCTTTAAATCAGATAGCTTGACCAATCGAATGTCATCTGGAACACAACACCTTACATTTACCTTTAAAATAAGAAAAAGTTAGGGTCTAGACTATCTTCTGAATAGCTTGAGGGGATTTGGGCTGGCCCGTAATTGTAACCACCGTATTTTTATGAGGGTCCAGTTGAGCTTCTGGTCAATGGTAACCCCAGGATTTTGATGGGGGTGGGGAGGGGTCGGGATTCCTGATAAAATCATTGATTACTAAGGGACAGTGGTTACATTGTCTCTTATTGGAGATGGTCATTGCCTAGCATTTGTGTGATGCAAATGCTACCTGCCTCTTGTCAGCCCAAGCATGGATATTGTCTAGATCTTTCTGCATTTGGGCATGGATGACTTCACTATCTGAGGATCATGGAATCATAGAATCCCTACAGTTTGGAAGCAGGCCATTAGGCCCATTGAGTGTACACCAACCGTCCAAAGAGCATCCCACCCAGACATACCCACCTACCCTATCCCTATAACCCTGCATTTTCCATGGCTAATCTACTTAGTTTGCACATCCCTGGACACTATGGGCAATCCAGCTGCACATCTTTGGACGACGGGAGGAAACCAGAACACCTGGAGCAATTCCACACAGACATGGGGAGAACGTCCAAACTCCACGTAGACAGTCGTCCGAGGCTGGAATCGAACTCAGCTCCCTGGAGCTGTGAGGCGGCAGGAGTCATGAGTGATGTGTCACAAATGGTGCTGAAAATTGAGCAATCACAGGCAAACATGACCTTGTGATGGAGGGAAAGTCATTGATGAAGCAGCTGAAGATGTTTGGGTTGAGGACACTACCCTGAGGAACTCCTGCAGAGATGCCCTGGAGCTGAGACAACTGTCCTCCAACAACCACAACCATCCTCCTAACTGCCAGGTTTGACTCCAACCAAAAGAGAGTTTTCTGCCTAATTTCCATCGATTCCAGTTTTGCTGGGGCTCCTTAATGCCATTCTCGGTCAAGTGCAGTCTTTAGTGTCAATGGCTGTCACTATCACGTTACTTTTCAAATTCACTTTTAATTTGTCCATGTTTGAACGAAGGTTGTAATGAACAAAAACAGAGGTGTCTGGAAAGGTCAACGGGTCTGGCAGCATCTGCGAAGAAAAAATCAGAGTTAACTTTTCAGGTCCGGTGACCCTTCTTCAGAACTTGTTGTAATGAGGTTGTAATGATGTCAGGAGCTGAGGACCCCTTGCGAAATCCAAACTGGGCTTCACTGAGCAGGTTATTGCTGATCAGGTGTTGCTTGACAGCACAGTTGATGCCACTTTCCATCACTTTACTGGCGATCAAGAGTAGACTCCTGGGGTGTTTAATTGGCTAAGTTGTATTTCTCCTTTTTTTAATGTATAGGACATACCTGGGCAATTTTCCACATTGTTGGGTAGATGCCAATGGTGTAGCTGTAATGGAACAGCTTGGCTAGGGGAAGAGGCAAATTCTAGAGCACAATTCTTTAGTACTATTGCTGGAATGTTGTCAGGGCCCATAGCATTTGCAAAATCCAGTGCCTCCGATTGTTTTTTTGATTTCACGCGGAGTGAATCAAATTGACAAAAGACTGGTATCTGTGATGCTGGGGACCATTGAAGGTCAAGCTGGATCATCCACTCAGGACTTTTGGCTGAAGATTGTTGTGAAAGCTTCAGCTTCATTTTTTTGCACTGATGTGCTGGGCCCTTCCATTATTGAGGATGGAGATATTTGTAGAGTCTCCTCCTCCAGCGATTTGTTTAATTGCCCACCATCATTCATGACTGGATATGGCAGGACTGCAGGACTTAGATCTGATATAATACCAAGCTCTGTCTATCACTTGCTGTTTATTTTGTTTTGCGCGCAAGTTATCCTGTGTTGTAGCTTCACCAGGTTGACACCTCATTTGCAGCAATGCTTAGTGCTGCTCCTAACATACCTTCCTGCACTCTTCACTGAACCAGGGTTGATTTCCTAGTTTGATGGTAATGGTTGAGTAGGGTATTTGCTGGACCAGAAGGTAGCAGATTGTATTGGAGTACAATTCTACTGCTTTTGATTGTCCACAGTGTCTCATGGATGCCCAGTCTCAAGTTGCCAGATCTATTCAAAGTCTGTCCCATTTAGCACAGTGATAGTGCCATAGAACATGATGAAGGGTATTGTTAACATGAAGATGGGACCTGGTCTCCACAAGGATTGTGTGGTGGTCACTCTTACTGATATTGTCACAGACAGATGCACCTGCAGCCGGCAAATCAGTAAAGATGAGATCAAGTATGCTTCTCCCTCTTGTTGGTTTCCTCACCACCTGCCACAGACCCAGTCTAGCAGCTATGTCCTTTAGGACGCAACCAGTTCAATCAGTAGTGCTGCTGCCGCCGAGCCACTCTTGGCAGTCGACATTGAAATCCCCCACCCAGGGTACATTTTGTGCTCGTCCCACCCTCAGTGTTTCCTCTACGTGTTGTTCAACATGGAGGAATACTGATTCATCAGCCAAGGGAGGACTGTATGTGGTAATCAGCAGGAAGTTTCCTTGCCCACGTTTAAGCTGATGCCATGAGACTTCACGAAGTCAATGTTGAAGAGTCCCAGGGCAACTCCTTCCCATCCAAGGATATCATTGCAGAATTCCTCAGGGTGCTGTCCTAGGCCCAAACATCTTCATCTGTTTCATCAATGAGCTTCCCTCAATCATCAGCTCAGATGTGAGGATGTTCAGCATTGTTTCCAATGCCTCAGACATTGAACCAGTCTTTGTTCATATATGGCAAGGCCTGGACAACATCTAGACTTGGTCTGATCAACAGCAAGTGACAGTCTCCAACAGCAGGACAGAGATTGGGAATGCTGTGGTAGGTAACTCATCTCCTAACTCCCAAACGTCTGTACACCATCTTCAAGGAAGGAGTCAGCAGTGAGATTGCCTGGATGAGTGCAGCTCCAACAACACTCCAGAAGCTTGACGTTATCCAGGATAAAGCAGCCCGTTCCTTCAGTATCAATAGCTCAAAATCCAGGAACTCCCTTCCTAAAATCAGTGGGTGTATCTACATCCCAAGGACCACAGTAGTTCAAGAAGGCAGCTCCCTACCACTTTTTCCAGAGTAATTAGGGATGTGCAATAAATGCTGGCCCAGCCAAAGGCACGCATTCTGTGAATGAACAATAAAAAAGGTAAAACATGCAGAGTCAGTTGCAGAATGGACAGCAAGCTGACAGCAAGGCAAAATTTAGACCATATATATAAACTGTAGCTAAAACAGAAAGCAGAAGAGGGGCTCCACATGGCTCAATGTAGGGTTCTCAGTTATTCAGATTTTTTACTAGCCATTTAGACTTTAGAATCTAAAACATAATTTCTCAATCAGCTAGGGATGTGCAATAATTGCTGGCGAGCCAGCCACTCCCGCGTCCCATAAGTAAACATAAAAAAAAAACCAAATGTAGAGGTGGGTGATAGTGAGGTAGATTGCAATAAATGAGAAGACAATAATAAACTTGGACTATGGGTTGCCAAATGATTTTAATGTAATAAATCTGGGCTAGTACGCTACTACTTTTGATAAGAAAATAAGGAACATAGAAAGTTAAGAATCTAAATAGAACAGAGGAGCAAAGAGGTGCTGCACATGGCAGTTCCGTGAAATTATAGATTGAGTAAGTTAACTGGGTGCCAGGCCATGTGTAGTTTTGGTGGACTGGAGAAAATCAAATATACGTAAATTGTTTCCATTTGCAGCCCCTTTTTAGTTTAAAGAGGCCGATCCTTTAATTTTGGTTGCACTTCTGTCCCACGCTCCTGATCTACAGGCATCCAGTACAGTGAAGTATGGACAAGTTGCCTCCTCTGGCAGCTCATTCCATACAAACGCCACCCTCTGCGTGAAAAAGTTGCCCTACAGGTCCCTTTTAAATCTTTCCCCTCTCACCTTAAACCTATGCCCTCTAGTTTTGGACTCCCCCAGCCCAGGGAAAAGACCTTGCCTATTTACCCTATGCATGCACCACTTTAATTTTATAAACTTCTATAAGGTCACCCCTCAGCCTCTGACACCCCAGGGAAAATAGCCCCAGCCTATTCAGCCTCTCCCTATACCTCAAACTCTCCAACCTGGCAACATCCTCATAAATCTTTTCTGAACCTTTCTAGTTTCATGACACCCTTCCTTTAGCAGGGAGACCAGAATTGTACACAATACTCCAACAGTAGCCAAATCAATGTCCTATACAGCCACAACATGACCTCCCAACTCCTCTACTCAATGTGCTAACCCCAAAAGCAAGCATACCAAACGCCTTCTTTACTCTCCTATCTACCTGCGACACAACTTTGAAAGAACTATGAACCTGCACTCCAAGGTCACTTTGTTCAGCAATACACCCCAGGACCCTAACATTAAGCGGGAAAAGTTCTGCCCTGATTTGCCTTTCCAAAATGCAGCACCTCTCATTTATCTAAATTAAACTCCATCTGCCACTCCTCGACCCATTGGCCCATCTGATTAAGGTCCCATTGTACCTTCTTAGCTGTCCACTACACCTCCAGTTTTGGTGTCTCCTGCAAACTTACTAACCATACCGCTTATATTCACATCCAAATCATTTATATAAATGACAAAAAGCAGTGGACCCAGCACATTTTTAATAAGTTTCTGTTTCACTAAAAAATATTCTATTGAACTATTAATTCGTGATTTATTTCAAGGCAGTATCTTACCAGGGACTATTTCATTAGTTTGACTTTCAGTTTCACAAAGAATTGATGAAGCCTTATTTTGTACCTAACCCTGTGCTGACCTGTCCTGAAGTGTTTGATGGAGACAGTATTGAGAGACATTTACTTGTTTGAAAGAGTAGACGTAGTTTTACTTTCAGTTTAAAAGGGCAGAGGCAGCTTTTGTTTGCGTTTACTTCTGTTTTAAAAAAAGAAGAGGAGTAGAGAGATTTGGGAATACAAATATGCAACCATACAAGTTATGACATTCTTCCAGAAAGCTTTAATCAAACACTTGTGTTTACATCAGGAATGAAATTAAACAGTAGGGAGGTTATGCTAATCATTGTATTGAATGTTGGTCAGACCATACAGATTACAGTCTGCAATTGGTCATTTGTTAGGATAGCCGTAAAAATGACTGTCAATTCTCAATTTCCATTATCTGATGTTAAAATCTGGCGTATTCAAGGACTAAAATGGAAAATTATTGACATAGGATAGCCACAGTTGTCACCTGAATCCAAGCTTGTAAAACTATAAATAAACAAAAATTAAACTAAACTGAAATTAATACAGTGACAGAAAGGTGTTGAGACTCAGCTCTGCACCTTCTATTTTATTCAGGGCTTTTCGCATGTTTCATATATTGGCCGGAAACTGCAGGTTCTCCAGGTTGAAAAAAAAAATGAAGCTAGACATGGGAATATGCAAATGAACTGTATTTCAGGCAACAGTTTTAGGACAGAGGTCAAGAGAAGGAAATAGATTTGTAACAACAGAACTGGAAGGCTTGCTTTCTGTCTCTGAAAAAGACAGTGCTTAGTGATAAAGACAAATTGGGGAATAATCCATTCACCAAGAACTCAAGGGTACCTACAAATTTCACCACTGAAGAAACAGGACATCACTTGAACAACTGTGGTCTTAGGTTAAAAGTAACTCCACAAAGAAAATAGTTTTTTTTTTTACAAAGCTGTCTGGTCTTGATTTTCCTTTTTGTACTGGACACTCCCTTTATTTACAACTTTGTACCTGTTTTTGTATGTTGATGTCATATTTTATTGTTTTTGATGAGACTACTAATATCATTTTTCTTTCTTGCACTCAAGCTAACCTTGGTTCCTCCATTTTAATTAGTAATATTACAGTAATTAAAAATTTCTGTTGTGGCCAACCAAGTGGAGTAAAAAGGGAACCAGTTCACTACCCAGTAATAGCACATAATGAAAAGGATATGAACACACCAACAACAGGTTTAAAAGAATGAAACCAGAATGATGAAATATCAATTGGGAAGGGATGAACAGGCTGGGTTTTCTTTGCACTTGAAAAGAAAACAATAAGGGGTGACCAGCTGGAATTCTTGTAAGTTTTAATATAATAAACAGTGTTACTGCTTGCAGGAAAGGGCGAAACTAGAACTCACCGATTAAGATACTCACCAAAAACGAAACAGGGAATTCAGAAGAAACTTCTTTATCCAGAGTAGTGAAAATGCAAAACCTCCGAACGCAGGATAATTGGGTCTAATAATACAAGTGCATTTCGGCAGGGCAAGTTCTCTCATGAGGGAGAGAGAACAGGAGGGTTATTTTCTCATATAGAGACTCAGGAATCTTGCTGCTTGCCTAAGAGGGAAGAATGGGACTCAGTTTAATATCTCATTTGGAAGTTGTCTCCCTCAATACTACATTGGAGTGGCAGCTTGATTTTGAGCTTATGTCTTTGAAGTGGAAGTTGAACCCATAATCTTTTGATTTGGAGTTGAAATTCCTAAGCGATTGCTAATAACATAAATCATCATTTACCAGTTTAAGTCTGTGATTCACTAGACAGTGTAATCCTGTTCTTCAGCCTTGTTACTGTGGAAAAGCACTAGATGGGGCCTAGGTACAGCTTAGGCGCAAATAAAAAAAAATCATGCTAATGCTTTTCCTGAGTGTTTCCCAGAGACAAGCATGTCGTAGTGTTGTGTTGGAGAAGATTTCAGCTCCAGGCCATTGGTCCAATGAATACTCGATTATGGTGATGGGAAA
Source organism: Ginglymostoma cirratum (assembly GCA_024137785.1). Classification (NCBI taxonomy): domain Eukaryota; kingdom Metazoa; phylum Chordata; class Chondrichthyes; order Orectolobiformes; family Ginglymostomatidae; genus Ginglymostoma; species Ginglymostoma cirratum. The sequence continues at coordinate 9,174,950 of JAHRHZ010000275.1, forward strand.
ACTAAAACAGTAAGAAAACAATGAAATCTTCTTGGCACACTGGCAGCTTTATTAAAGTAATGCCCATTTCAATAGGATTGAATAATGACAGAAATCTTTACTAGATTAACAGATAATACTAATTATCTGGATTTAATCAAATTAGCATTATCTCACTTCATTCTGCTGAGACACTGACGTTAACATCTCTATGACCCAGAGAAAAATAACAAGTTTAAACCAATGTTAAGCTTCCAATGTCATGGTCTGATTCTTAGATCTTCTGTCAGGTTAATTATCTTGTCCTTAATTTTGTTATAGCTGATGAATTTAAACTGATCCATTTGTAGTAAAATCCTAGGACAGTCACTAGTCCAAATGCCTTAACTGTGCAGCTTGTTCTTTAATATCTGCTGCTTTCCATCTAATGTCACTTGCTGATGATTCTAATAACTTTCAGTCCATCAAGTCTTGTTGGCAGTTTGTAAGAACTATCTAATCAATTTCACTTTCCCTGTTCTTTCCAATGTCTCCGCAGGTGTCACCTTCTCACGTGCTTATCTAATTCCCTCTTGAAAGTTATTATAGTAACTGTAAATATTCTTAATCAGCCTGTTCGGACATGTCATTACACACCTCTAGAGTAGGTAAGACTAGAAACTGGGTCTCCTGGTTCAGTGGCAGGGACACTGCCACTGTGTCACTCTGTTCACCTTGTAACTGTAATTATTGTAAATGTAATTAAAACTTGTTGTTATTGTAACTGTGTTCACCTTATTTCAGGCAGAGCATGCCACATCATAATAGCCTGTTGCTTAAAAGAAGAATATCATCACACTTCTAGTTCTTTTGCCAATTATTTTTAATTGGTGTTCTCTGGATACTGGTCCTCTATCCATCAGAGACAGTTTCTCCTGATCTACTCTATCAAAACCCCTCCATTTTTTGCAGCTTGATTAAATCTCTCCTTCCCTTTCTCTGCTCCAAAGAGAACATGCCCAGATTATTTGTCTGTCCTGCCTGTTACTCTCTGCTGACAGTGCCAATAATGGAAATATCCCTTTGATTTATCAATTGACAGCTTATGTTTCTCCTAGAGTGGAATTCAGTATGTGTGTGTGTAGTCTTTAAACAAGTATCTGTAGCTAAACACCTGTTTACTCAGAACTATTATTAAAACACTCATTAAATGCAATATTGCACAATGAGTATTGTATAATATAATTTAGATGGAGGGATCTTGATTACTAATCCATTTAAAAAGTTTCTAAACTAGTGAATTAGGAAATGGAAATTGAGGCACTCTGTTGCCTTGCTTAGCAAATGGCTATAATTCCAGTACTGCATAAGGGGCATCAAGGCTACAGGCATGATTTTTTTCCTCCCTAGAGGCAGAGGGTCAAATGGCAGGAAGGGCAAGTAATCAGGTGGGTTTCATTAGCAAGACACCAGCCTATTTCCCACCATTTCAACAATCAGGTCCATGGGTGACCCTCCCAATCCACCACTCATTAAGGCCCTTAAACTATCAATTTTGGCCATTGGTAGTTTGACGCCCTTCAATAATAAGTGTGGAGCTGGAGGAACACAGCAGGTCAAAAAGCATCAGAGGAGTAGGGAAGTTGATGTTTTGGGTCGAGACCCTTCTTCAGAACTGGGGGGGGGCAAGGGAGCTGGAAAATAAATAGAGGGAGGAGGGGTGGGGCTGGGGAAATGTAGATGGGATGGTGGTAAATAGATGCAGGTAAGGAGTGGTGGAGATACAGTTGCACTGATGTGGCCTCCTCTACATCGGTGAGACCAAGTGCAGACTCGGGAACACGATAAATCAACAACACCTTTCAGTCACCAACCATTTTAACTCCCCCTCCCACTCCCTTGGTGACATGTCCATCCTGGTCTTCCTCCAGTGCCACAATGATGCCACACGCAAACTGGAGGAGCAACACCTCATATTCTGCTTCAGGAACCTACAGCCTGATAGCCTGAATGTAGAATTCACCAGTTTTAAAATCTCCCCAACCCCGGCCTCATACCACGTCCAAACCTCCCTCTTGCCTCCTTGACCTGACATAATCTTCTCTCCCACCCATCCCACTGACCAAGCCCCACCACTCCCTACCTGCATCCATTTATCACCATCCGAACTACCTTTCCCCAGCCTGACCCCTCCTCCCTCTACTTATTTCCCAGCTCCATTTCCCGTCCCCAGTTCTGAAGAAGAGTCCCGACCAGAAATGTCAACTTTCCCACTTCTCTGATGCTGCCTGGCCTGCTGTGTTCCTCCAGCTCCACACTGTGTTGTCTCTGACTCCAGCTTCTGCAATTCTTGCTATCTCAAACTACCAATGGCTTCTTTATATGCTTTCTTGGCATGCAAGGAAAATGACTTTCCCGACTTTGCAAAATTAGGTGACATACTCACCAGGTTTTGGGGCCGGGGGTGTGAGGAGTTGGGGGGGGAGTCCTTCATTTGCCCAAACCTGAGGTGGGGGCAATCACCGAAAGCTATCCACCCTGCCTTTATGTCCAACTCTCCACCTTATGCATCATTCCCCTCCCATTAGACAAAGCACTGCCAGTTTAGTCCTGAATTAGTTGCCACTGAAGATGCACACCCACATTTAGTATACTCAGCACTAAACTTCAGCTCCTTTTTTTTGTTCATTCATGGGATGTGGGGGTCGCTGGCTGGTTCAGCATTCATTGCACATCATGTCTGAGCAAGGTTATAAAAGATAAAGAAAGACTGGACAATACCTTGCAGAAATAGAGCTAAACACTCCACCCTTATTCCTATATTTCCAATATTTTTTCACGTCCACCTTTAGAATAGACCGCTTGGGTGAGCTTGTAAAGCTGTAATTACGACCTCCCCATCTATATTTTTAATACTTATGATTGGCATTCTGAAAAGCAATTTTAAAACCAACTTAAAATTCAGCCTACATATACATGACCCAGTGATCCTTGCCCATGAAATAGGTTATTGTACAATTTGAAGTACAAAGCCATCACAACAGAACTCAAGACCCATCAAAGGAGCAAATACTGACAGTTTTATTCAAGAAAAATTAAGCAAAGTCAGTCGTTTGAACATGCAGTGGCATGTGTTTGTGTTTCGCTTTGTGAAGGGAAATAAAAAGGAAATGGCAAAACAGACAAAGTTTCAAAACAATCCAAATCTTTTTAATTTAAAATATTCTATTTAAATAAATTAAGTAGAAATGTGCAAGGAGCTGCTGGTCACAGGAAGCAAAAGAGAACTAATTATCCAAAATAGAATGCAACTAAATATACAAGCAATTCAACAGAATAAAACAAATCAACCAGGTAGAGAGCTGGCACGCATTAAATGGGCCAAAAGGCCTCCTTATATGCTGTAATAACTCCATGCAATTGTATGTAGAATTACTTAGAACATGGTGCACAGAAACAAGCCATTCAGCTCAACTAAGGGTTGGCATTTACCTTCCACATGTCTCGTCCAACTCCTCTTGACTGTATCAGTATATCCATCTATCTTCCCTCATGCATTTATCTGGTTACCCTCTAAATTAATCTATATTATTTCACCCCAATCACTCTTTATGGTGGCAAGGTTCATTTTCTCCTTTCATTCTGTCAAAGAACTTTGACATAATGAATCACTGTTAATTTCTCATAAAAGGGATAGATTCATTTCCTCTGTTCCTGTTCCCTGAAAACAAGATGACTGTTGCTTCTCAGTAAATACAGACTTTAAAGAAAAATAACATCAATAAAACAAACAACAAAAACAACATCAGTGTGTCAAAGATCAGAAACTTTGTATTGTCAATCAAGGAAAACAGTTCTGCAATATAACTTCATATATATTTGCAGATAAACAGAAGGAGACAGCATGACGAATAATTTTTATAATTGAGGGTTCCTAACCTTTCGGAATTTGCCTACAGTATCTCGGAATTTTATTTGATTAATTCATGGAAAATGGGGCAGCACTGAATGCCCTAATTCTGCTCCTATGCCTCATGGTCATGGTCCTACACAAACAAACACTCATTTGTTAAGCAAAGTCGCACATCTATATTCCTCCTGAGTTGGACTCCATACCAGTGGTGCTCAATAAACAACGAAAGCAGGATGCACTAAGTACTGATATGAATCGAAGCACAGCAGTGCTCAATTTCTTTATTTCAGCATTCTAAGTTTTTAAAAATCTTTTATCTTTATTTCTATGGAACCTCTCTAAATCAGAAAAAACAAAAGTATGAAACTTGATACAAAAATAAAACATCAGAAACACTCACCAGGTCCAGCAGTGGATAAAGAAACAGAGTTAATGTTGGTTTTTGATTAGAATTGAGAAAAAAAAACTTAGAAACATAATAGGCTTTGAGCAAGTAAAAGTATAGTTGGTGTTTGGTAGCGTGGTGTGGATAGGAAGAAGGGTGCAAGATCTGAGATAGGCTGGAGGGCATGAGAGATTAACTGGCAAAATGTTTCTGATGTAAAGGCCCACGGGCATGCTAATACATCCAGGAAAGAAACAAAAATTGTGCCAAGAGGAAATGCGAATGCGAGATTTCAAAATAGAGCCATCTGAAAGTTAAAAAGGGGCAAATGAGAGTAAAACTAACCCAGCAGTAAAACAAATGGGACAAAAACAAAATGACAAATCAAGGGTCTAGGCCTGAAATGTCAAGTTTTCCTGCTCCTGTGATGCTGCTTGGCCTGCTGTGTTCATCCAGCTCCACACCTTGTTATCTCGGATTCTCGAGCATCTGCAGTACCTATTATCTCTAAAAAAAAAGTGGGAGCTGTTATAGAATCCAAAATTACTTTACTCAATGTTGATCTCAAGACTAAAATGGCTAGCTGAAAGATGAGGTGCTGTTCCTCAAGTTTGCATTTAGCCCTGTTGAAGCAATGTAGCAGGCTAAACAAAGGTCAGAGTGGAACGAGGCAGAAAATCAAAATGACAGGCGACCAGAAGCCTGGTTGTCCAGTCTGTGTCATATCTCCCCAATGCAGGCAAGACCACAAAATATGCAGTAAATTTAGTGTAATAAATGGAAGTGCAAGTAAATTGTCATTTCCAACTGGAGTGATTTACTCTCAGTTTGTTGGAGCTGCCATTCTGTCTCAACTGCAGAATCTCAACCTACAATGCGATTCTTACTACTGGAGCAGCACTTCGATTGCTGCGGTTTTGTGGGGCAGCAGAGATAGAGCTTGTTTTTTGCTGCCCATTGATTCATGCTGCTTGGCTTCTTCCTTCCTCATAACTCAGTGGAGTTTGAAGACTTACTAAATGAGGTACTTTGGTAACCAGACCACAATCCTATTTCAGAAACAAAAAAAAAGAAATTGCTGGAAAAGCTCAGCAGGTCTGGCAGCATCCGTGGAGAGAAATCAGAGTTAATGTTTCAGGTCCAGTGACCTTCCTCAGAACAGTTCTGTGGGTCACAATACCTAAAACGATATCTCGGATATCTCTCCACAGATGCTGCCAGATCTGCTGAGCTTTTCCAGCCATTTCTGTCTTTTGTTTCTGATTTACAGCACCTGCAGTTCTTCGGGTTTTTATTTAGTACCACACTCATTTCCTTGGTGCAGTGTGTTGACTCATTATATCCTTCTCAGTTAACTTTTATTTTCTTCAACTTGCTCTACAGCACCAACTATTGGTTGGAGCCACAGCTGCAATTTTATAAGCATATACTAGACATGGACATCACAGTATCATATGACCAAAGTTAATTGCTATGTTTGGTTGTCTGTATTTCATTAAAGGCCAGTCTGTAAAATCACAATGGACTTTTTACATACTTAGCAAGAGGTGACAGCTATACCAGCCAGCATGTCAACATATTTATCTCTATTCTCACTAGTTATTACAAAAGGTTACTTCACTGGTGTATTTCCCATAGTACAGCAGTTCATTGATGGTCATATGATGTCTGAATTTCACCATAGGTGTCAGCCAGTCACTAGCTCCATGCCATTACAGCTCAATTACTAATACCTTTGGAAGATACAGGCTCTCTTTTGATGTTGTGGCTAGAAGCCATTCCAAAAAAAAATAGGAATGTGAGAGATATAATGAAAGAATTCTCTGGTTGTGTGAAGATATTAGCATATGTGAGCAGTACCTGTGGAACAGTTTGGGAGACAATACTTTGCATCACGATATCTTGGACCATCTAGCACATAGCAATGTTGGACAGTCATCGTTGCCAGATCTTCACCCACGTTTACTTTCAGTTCTGTACAGTGCTGAATATGGGTACTCTGTCCAATCAGGTGTAATGCAATGTCATCTCCTGGAGGGGCAGGGCTACTGGAAGGCTAAACAGGGTAGACATCCCAGCACCCACTTATGCAGCAACACTTCAATTTTGTGGGGAATCAAATACTTGGGCTAGCGCTACACATCTGCCAAATCTGCTCACATACAGCCATGTAACTGACTCAATTTTCCAAGTAGCTATGTAGCAGTCAGATAATCCCCCATCACCTCATCCATTAGTACAAATTCAGTTCAGCTAATTCCACTTCATTGCCAGTTTGTTTGTGCACGAAATGCAGTCAACTAGCTGCCAAGACTATGCTCTTACAGCCTATTCTGTAAAAGATGTCAGTTTACTGTTTCATTATTTTTCTGTTAAGTATCAATTGCATCAAACTCCATATAAATACATTGGCTACAAAAGCAAGTCAGTGGCTAGGAATATCGTGGCAAGTCACTCATCACCTGACTCCCAAATTTTGCCACAATCTACAAGGCACAAGTGATATGCGAATGGAATACTCCCAACATGCCTGGATGAGTGCAGTGACAACAACACTTAAGAAGCTTGACACCATCCAGGACAATGCAGCCTCCTTGATTGGCACCACATTTACAAACATTCACTCCCTCCACCACTGACACTCGGTAGCAGCAGCGTATACTATCTACAAGATGCATTGCAGAAATTCACCAAAGATCCATAGACAGCACCTTCCAAACTCACAAACACTTCCATCTAGAAGGACAAGGGCAGTAGATACATTGGACCACCACCTGCAAGTTCCCTTTCAAGCTATTCACCATCTTGACTTGGAAATATATTGCCACTTATACACTGCTGCTGGGTGAAAATCCTAGAATTCTCTCCTAATGGTACTGTGGGTCTGCCTACAGAATATGGACTGCAGTGATTTAAGAAGGCAGCTTCACAAGGGCAAGTAGGGATTGGCAATAAATGCTGGCCAGCCAATGACGCCGACATCCCATGAGTGAATTTAAAAAAAGCCTTTGTTGACCACGGTAACTTGTTAAATAAAAATAGATACACTTTCAGTGGACTCAATTCTAAATTGCTCCAATTTCATCTCACCTTGCACAGCAAAATCTTAACAGTATGATAAACGTTAGCACAAACATCTAATAGGAACATGTTAAAAAGAATGTCGATTCCTTGTTGTGCTGTGTTATCTTGTCATTACAAGTGCTGGATTCCATGATAATGAGCTAATGAATGTAGTACTACCGTATGATCAGTTGAGGGTGCCATGTCACAGGTTACTGGAAAAGCTCCCTGAAAATCAGCACGCATCAGTTGATCTCAACCATTCTCATATTTATTAAGTTCTTGCTTCCATTGAAAGATCTACTATGTAGTGTGGATATACACACACTCCAAATGATTGGTAAACAAATACATTTTAAGATATACATGTTTCAGTTAACAAAACAGTTGAAATACTGTACACTCCATCCAGCTAAAACAAAATTTCTGGGATGGTTGAAAGTGCTGCCTTGCAGCTGCACAATTACAAAGGCTGTTTCTTCACATGACCCATTTACACAGAGCAGATTTTTCATCAAATGGCAGGGGAGACGCTAGATTACAGGTATTTCTGTCTCAGTCCAGTGTATTCACTCCAATTCTGTGTTACTTTGATAACAGCTTATTTGGTGGAGTTCCACTGAGAGTAACAATTGTGACAGGGATGAGATTTGCAAATCAGCATATCTCCATCAACGTCATGAAGCCTCACAAATGCAGTCATCCTTACCAAGAAGAAGGGTGATATAAACAATACCAGATTTCCCACAGTTTGCTATCTGTGACATCATAAACAGACATAAAACAAACTATTTAAATAGCATCATTCATGACCTCAGGATGTCCCAATTAGGTACTTTCAAATGTAATCATTGCTGAAGGAAATATGGCAGTTCATTCGCAAAAAATGTGATGTCATACCATAATAAGATGACACTTGTTTACGATTTCACTGAAACAACAGCTATCTTCCTCTCACCCTTCAAGATACAAGTGGCGATTAAACTCTGCACTAATGCTTGAAGATTGCTTTGCTCCATGGGATGTTTTTGGGACCCAGGTCAGTGTATCTCATTGCAGTACTCTTTCAACCCCAAGACATTGTCAAGCTAGTCACATGGAAGCATGAATTTTCTCCTTGTATTTCTCCAGCCGAAGCAACCATTTCTTCCAGCAAGCGAGGAACAGTTTGCGGTCCATGAAGTGAGCATGTGCAGGTGAACCATCTTTATAAGCCACCACAATCAGTCCCTGCTCAACCTGATAGATGCAAAAAAAAAGTTTAATCTCTTCTGTTCTAAAATGACACACAACAAGCAGTAAAAGCATGAATAAATGCATTTTTAGAAAACAAAAATGTGCTTTATGAGAGTTTCCCAACAGTTGCTCACTTCCCAGGTTAATTAATTATAGAATATCACGGCACTGAGTAGTATTTTCAGAGAATGCTGCACTGAAGGTGCTATTTCTGTTGTTTTAGACAAGGAGAAATAGTTTACTTTTGACACAGTCACATAGAATGTCATTCATGGATTTAAAAAGAATAATTTTGACACTGATGACAGGCTGGAAACCTGTTTGGAGGGATTCAACTTTCTGGCATAGGCTGATAAATGGCAAGTAGCATTTACATTGCACAAGTGCCAGACAATGTCCATCACCAAGGAGAGAATCTGATGAATGCCACTGAATATCAGAGGGCAATACCATCACTGAACTCCCACAATCAACATCCTGGGACTTACCACTGACCAGAAACTGAACTGCACAGCTATAAAAATACTATAGCTATAAAAGCAGGTCAGAGGCTAGGAATTATACAGCAAGTAACTCATGTCCTGTCTCTCTAGTACGTATCCATCATCCACAAGGCACACGTGAGGGATGTGGTGGCATACTCTCCACACGCCTGATGAGTGCGGCTCCAACTACAACGAAGCAGCTCAACACCAACCAAGACAGGGCAGTCTGCCTGATCAGAAATCAATCTACGTCATTCACTCCCTCCACAGTGGCACCAGCATGTACCTTGTACAAGATGCACTGCAGCAGTTCACCAAGCCTCCTTCAACAACACCTTCCAAGCCCACAACCTCTACCACTCAGAAGGACAAGGGCACGAGGTGGATGAGCACCACACCTGCATGTTCCCCTTGAAACTCTACAGTATCCTAACCTGGAATCTCCCCCCTGTTCCTTCATTATCACTGGGCCAAAATCCTTGTACTCGTTCACAGCAATGTGAATATACTGAACCACATGGACTGTAGTGGTTCAAAGCACAATCACAGAGATGAAGATAACATCAGATGAGAGAAATTGTGACAGTATTAGCTAACATGGGGATCAGGAGGCAAAGATGGGTGGTCAGCAGTTTAGGATAAATAGTGTTGAAGGAGGAGGAGCTGGGTTTCATGGTCAAGGCAGGAGGGAAACAGGAACATGCAGGTTTCAGACTATGAGAAAGAGGGGCACTAAAGGAAAGTTTGGTCAGGCAGGCTAATAGAAGGCAAGGATACAGCAGAGGAAACCGGTCGGATTAATCTTGAGCTTTGTGACAAAAACAGTCTGTGAGTTCTTTGTATTTTTTGAATACAAAGGTGGAAGAAACAGTGATTTGTAGTATAGAACAGAAAGCAGGAGTTGTTGTTACATTTCTTTGGAGGTAAGGGAGCAGGTAAGGGAGCACAGCTTTGAAAGCTATATCAGGGAGATTAACCAGGGTAAGGGAAAAAGAATGGTTTCACTGGGGCCTAGCACAAAATGTGGTGGTGAATGTTGTGCAAATCAGCAGCTGGTGGAACGGTATGGTGATTGGACAGTTAAACACTGGATAGCTGAGATTTGGAAAGTGGAGTTGTAAGTATGTTGGGATTAGTTATTTCCCCCAGGACAGATACAAGTTATAGGATTCGGCTATGAAAGGAGAATTGAATCTAGCGCAATACAAGGAAGTGATAAAGACATTTACACTGGTAATTAATAACAAAGGGATTGGCTAAATTGTACAAGATGGTGAAGTCAAAAGGTTTTATGTGGTAATGGATTAGATAGTCTTCGTGGAAGGAGAATCTACATTCTGCTCGCAAAAAAGACCCTGAACTACCCGTCGCCTACCACTTCAATTCACAACCCTGCTCCCTGGCCAACATCTCTGTCTCTGGCTTGCTCCAACGTAAGCTGGAGGAACAACACCTCATTTTCTGCTTGGGTACCCTACAGATCTCCGGACTCAATATTGAGTTCAATAATTTTAGGGCCTAAACTCTCCCATGTCCCAGCCCCCCAACCCACACACCAGGCCTTGTTACCACATAGCCTGCCATTACACACCCACTGTTGTTAGTCACTAACAGTCCCCATTAACAACTATTCACCCTCCCAGCCTGATCATTAGCAATTCCTTTGTCTGCCCAACTGTATTTCTCTCTCTTCGGGCTCTATCCTATCGTTTACTCCCTACCCCACCCACCTCCCTATTTTCTGCATATAAACTGACGTTTTCCCAGCCACCATCAGTTCTGAGGAAGGTTCACTGGACCCGAAACGTTAACTCTGTTTTCTCCTTCACAGATGCTGCCAGACCTGCTGAGCTTTTCCAGCAACTTTGGTTTTGTTTGGGGAAGGAGAGCTCAATAATAAATGGGCAGTCAGTGCAAAGGGAACATCAGAGATTTGAAATGGGGATTGAAAATTGAAGTCATTCAATGCAGGTGCTGAATGGGGAAAGCAGTGAAGGTATCTTGGTGGTAAGTTTAAAAAAAATCATTTTGGGGGTAATGAGCAGATAATATGCTTAAATGGTGTTGGTTGAGAAATAAATATTGGTCAGTAATTTTTTTCTGCTCTTCTTCCAAGAGTGCTGTAGGATCTTGTACTTTTTCTTGAAGGAAAAATGGACCTTGATTTAATGTCTCATTTGAAAACAGCACCTTCCACAGCATAGCAGTCTCCTGTACTGGAGTACAAGCCAGCAATCTTTTCAGCCAGATGTGAGAATCCTAGCAGCTCACATGGAATGAAAGGGGAGATTAAAATTTACTGACCTGAAAGTTATAGTTGTCATCATGGTTCAGGGCACCAGCATATGCTGCCACCTGAAGTGGGTTATCAAAGGTGTTTCGAAAATATGGCTTTGGCTTCTCAGAAGTTTTCCAGTCTATAACACATAACTTGCCCCTGCACAAAATATAACAATTAAAAGCATCTGTTGAACTTGTATTAACACTGATTCTGGAGTTCTTTTCTAAATAGTGATCTTTTACCTGAAAATTGCTCTTGCTGAAAGAAATCCTATTTACTAGGAGGAAGCTTATTACTTGAAAGGCAAAAGCAGATATGCTGAACCACTGATTTCCATATAGGAATTTACCATCCACCATTATTAATCCTTGAGCATTCCAGTCAGACAATGAATCGAAAAGAAAAGCAGCTTCTTAAACTGGTCACCCCAATATAGACTGCAAGGTGCCAGGTTCAGTTAACTAGGTGTTCCAGAGTTGACTCAATTGTTAGGAACAATTTTCCTGAGCTCACTGTATTTAGAAAGGGAAAAAGCAGTCAAGTTTCTGCTTCCCACTATTACCTGATGATTCCAATCAGAAAGTTCATATTGAGCAGGGATAAGTCCAGGCAGGTTTGACCCCTACTGAGATTGCTTCTTGACAACTCAATCAGTTGTTGGTGAAGCTCTGCACCTTTAGCCGATGTCAGCATGGGTAACTTGGACGGATTGTGTAAAGTGCAGATGATAGCTCAGAATCATCCCACAGAAGAAGTTCGAACCTGCCATCTACATCAGTTCCTTTTCAGTCTCGGCCCATGCTCATTCCCTGGCCTTGCAACTATTTCATTATCAAGTATACTCACTTCTTTTCAAAGCTAATACTGAAGAGGCAATCTCAGCTCTATCAAATAACATATCTGGTACTACTCTAGGAAATTTTCTCTGCAGCCTCTCCCATAAAATTTAATGGCTGTTGTTTAATATAAGATACACAGGAATAGGAGTAAACCATACAGACCTTCAAGCCTGCTCTGCCAATTAATACAATTCTGGTTGATTCGCTGACTTAACTCCGCTTTCTCACCCACTCCCCATTTTCTTCAATTCCCCAAGGGATCAAGGAATGAATTTGGGAGGCCCCAAGCTGTTTTACTTGGAAGCAGGGCAACTTACAAAACTTTTTCAATTTAGCATACCACCACAAATAACAAACTTTAGGTCGCAAACCCAAATTAGGGTCATAAATACAGCAGATGAGATTGAAAGGTTCCCATCCTGCAAGAACTGCACGCCGCACTGATGCAAACAGCATACAGTCCGAACCCTGGCCTCATGCTCTCCCCAGGTCCGGAGGCAAGTCCTGCTTGGTTCCAACACCATGAATAAATAAATTTGACGTATGAGTTACTGATTCTCTCCTCCCCTACTTTGGATCTAGCAGAATGACAGTCTCGGCACGAGTGACCTGATCCCCGGAATTACTTTTCATCTCTAAACCATTTAAAATGGTCAGACACAAGGGACTGTAACTCAGGAGATCCTGTCCCATGGCCTATATTGGAACCAGATGTGCACTAACATAGCAGGGTGGATTAACAAATTGATTCACCTTAAAAAAAAAGAGAAAATAAAGAGAGAGAAAGAAAGAAGACGAACCAAAAAAAAAACTAAAAAAAAGAGATGAAAGGAAACCACGATTTTAAAACATTATGTGCTTTCTGGGCTGTTAGTGGAAGTTTGCTTATACAACAAGAGAGAGAAAACATTCAGCCATTGGCTTCACCATAATCTAAGATCAGCAAGTTTAAAAAATGTTTAAAAGCCTTTGGATTCAGTTAGGAGGAGACCTGATTGGGGACAGATGCATGAATTGTCTCTTCTAGAAAAGGAGACTGTTTAGAGCAGTCAAGGAAATAAATTAATTCATTAAAGAGTAGTTTGTGAAATCTACAGACCCATGAACGTTTGGTTAGAACTCTGCAGGTTAGTTAAAGACTGATAACGCTCAGTTGTAAGAATATTCCAGAAGAACAATCCACATCACAAAACAGGACAGGATCTGTGAAGATACAGTTAAGTCACACCTACAGATTGGACTGGGAACAAAACTTTCTTTGGATTTTGGTTAATTGTAAAGTGATGGTATTGGTGAGAAGATGGGATTTTTCTTTACTGTGTGTTAATGAAATCTTTTGAACAATGTTATATTTAGATAGTTTACTTTGGTTTAATTTTTTATTTCCTTGGTGTAATAAACTTGTTTTATTGTTAATCAATCTACAGCCTTGTGTCTTATGTTTCAGAAAAAGACTGTCATGTTAAATTAAAAAAGTCTACCAAACCTGTCTTCATTCTGGGATCGGACCTATCCAGTAGTAGGAGAGATCATGGCAGCTGAGGCTACTTCATCACATCTTGAGTGTTTATAGCTACCTAGCTCCCAGTCATAACCTCCTGTCCCTGACCATTAACTAGTTCTCAAATCTACTTAATCTAAAGAGCATAATTGTCTCCAGGAACAAAGGGTCTTCCACCCTCACCGTTGCCCTATACTGTTTGCAGCTCGGACTCCAATTAAACAATTAATTCCTCAAAATTCCTCAACCCACAGATATTTAGCTTAGTGCGGCTGCTGGGGATTGCATTGCTGTCCACAAACTTCCATATGCAGCAGTCATGACATGCCAACTGTTCTGCCATGTCCATTTAGCCTTATTTAATCTTGTAATACTTGAGCCCACAATGAAAAACATTAGATGATAGGAATGCTGGATCTTACCGATATTCTGCAACGCAGTCTACCAGCCCCATGTACTGTAATGGCTGATGACTCACAACACTCTCCAAGACTCGAGTTCCTCTAATGTCTGCTAAGATTCCCTGCACGCTTTGCAAGTACCCTGCAATTTCGTCATCATCAGTTTTTGGAATTTTGGTTGAGAGAAGGGTCTCCTCCAAAGCAGAATGGAAAAGCTTTCCGCGATTGAGAATATCTGGGGAAATATCATGTCTAGTGTCACTAGCAGAATGGCCACAGAAATTGACAACACATTTAAGATTTGCTCTGGTCACTAGGATTGCACAGTCTTCTGTACTTAAGAGCAAAAAGTGATTTTGTAGGAACTTCTTGCATGGAGGAAGGGACTCTAGGCAGTTACTTTAGGTTGCTGTCAGCAGTCAAATGACTAACAAAGTAGCACAAACAAAAACATGGAACACATTGGGTAAGATAGACAAATGCATAAGAGTGAACAGTGAATGGGGTGACACAAGTGAAAGGAAAAACGGTGAAAAAAAGCAGTAATTTCAAGACCATCTCAAAATATAATCACTTCTACAAAGGATATGTGGACAATTGGTCTCCAAGCACACAGTCAATACAATGTAAACCCTATTAAACAAACTGCCTATTTTTCAGCAAAGTAATGGGTTGGGAAAAATCTCAGAAGCACAATTGTGGCTGACTTTCCTTATCCTGCATTTTCAGGTTTCAATTATTTCAGATGTTGGTGTTGACTAGTATAGGGTTGGAACTGTTGGCATGAGCACAAATAACGTACATTTGTCCTTGCCCCAAAACTGGAGACCTCTAATGGATTATATTGCCACTGCAGCGTTAAATAAAAGAATTGCACTGGGTGAAAGAGAAGCCTAGTCATAGGAGTACAGACTAAATTTTAAAAGATAGGTTACCAGCATTTTGGGAAGGGGAGTTAAACATACTACCAATTAGAATGAGGATCTTGAGACAAAGCTAGCAGGTTTACAGAATGTTTTGCTTCAAAACATTTTCCAAAGTGTTACACAGTGATGTTTTATTAACAAATTATAGTTTAAAACAGCTTCAGGACATAACCACTAGTATTTTCACCTGAGTCAATAGCCACCCACATTATATTACCACAGAATAGACGCAGAAAAGAGTTTCAATTTGTGGGGGAGACAAAAACTAGGGGCCAGTCACTATCAAATGTAAAAATTAGTTATGGAGAAATGGTCTTAGAGTGTGGTGAGAATGTGGAAGTCACTAACACAAGAAGTAATCAAAGCAATAGTAGTGGTGTCCTTAAAGGGAAATTAAGAAAAGTTTATGAAGGAAAAAGGAGTCAAAGGATATGCTCTGGAAGAATAGAATGGAAGGAAGTTCATACTGAGCACAAAAACCTGCACACTCCTGTTGGACTGAATGTTTGAGTGGCAAATTGGATGAAACCAGGCCAATTCAGCGTGATAACTTAATCCCTAGCGCCCTTATATTCAGCACCACAAGGTGCACTTACTTTCAGAATACTCCTTGAAGCCATCCTGGCCAAGCTCAGTTATCATCCTCCGTTTCCATCTCTCCAAGTAAAATGCTTGCTCCAAACTCATGGTCAATTGCAAGATACGTGTCACGCTGGGCAAGCCGGCCTTCGAGTGATTCCCCTGTGACATTAACTGCAGTGGTATTTTGAGCACAGGCCCTGGTTCACACTTAGTATTCTGGCGTTCAAAGTTCAGGAATGGAGCCAGATTTTGCGGGCTTTCAGATTCTGTATCTGCACTGGCCGGTTTTGATCTGATGACTGGTCCGTACAAGCAGCTATCCTCAGCGAGCAGGGTCTCGGGGGTCTGGGGGCTGACATTTGTTGAGACAACAGAACGGACCAAGGAGGCATATTTCTTACGATCTACTTGTTCATATTTGCTGACATCCTTTCTCTGGCAATTAAGAGATGGGAAGGTAGAAAAGCTGTGATGTTTGAAGACCAGCTCATTCTGCACTGCATGCCAGTATTGTTTGAAAGAGTTCTGAAGTATTCTGCAGGTTGCAGCATTCAGCACAGAATAGAATTTCATTCCCCAACTTGATGGATGGAGGCACCAGTCAGATCATCTTGATTCTGCAACAGAATAAAGAATTAAAATTTAAATTCTTTTTTTCTGAAGAAGGGCCTCGACCCAAAACGTCAGCTTTCCTGCTCCTCTGACGCTGCTTGGCCTGCTGTGTTCATCCAGTTCTACACCATGTTATCTCAGATTCTCCAGCATCAGCAGTTTCTACTATCTCTGTTAAAATCTTCCTCAGTCACTTTGAAACTTTTTCCAACAATATAATTATAGAGTTTGATAGTGATTTTCTGTATTTCTGATTCATGTCCTTAGCAAGCTGCAGGCAGTTCATAAAAAAGGAAAGCAATCAGTGAATTAACCCGGCATATGTACTGCATAGAAAAGTAATGAAATAACTTGCTCCTATTGTAGCACCTTTCATGGCCTCTAGATGGCCCAAACCACAATACAGGACAAAATTAAAACAACACTCCTCTCCAGCTAAAAGGGAACTAAAACCGGATTCAATATGGAGGGTTCAAATAAGATGCAAATGACTAAAACTGACTCTTGCAGTAAGTAATATATAATAAAGTATCCATAATTATAACCTTAGCATCATCTGAACACAATTAAATTTTGCCTTTAAAAATGTATGCTTGGAGACTAAAATTGTATTGAAAGTAATGGCGATCCTTCAAAGGACGGATGACCACTGAATCAAAAATTGATCATTTAACATGCAGTACTAATCTTTGTTGTATCTTTAATTGCAGTATCTAAAACAACACAAAGATTATGCGATAAGAAGGTTGCATTCAGCTGGTAAAATGTTACGATTTGCAACTTTTGCGTGCACACACACACAAAATTTTTATCTTGGATTGGCTATCGACCGAGAACATACACAAGCTACAAGTCAATGAGAAACCTCAGAATTTTCAGGTGGTTATCCCAGCTAAATTGTTGTATTCTGAACAGGACGTTAATGCTGTGTTGGGGATTCAGGCATGTATTGAGGTGAGCAGGTGGTTAATAGTGAATGTTATCCATTGTATTATCATCCAATCATTGTACATCTTTTCAGAACATAAAAAAAGGCTCCCTAGTGGGCAGCTAATTTTGGATGATTCTTACTGTTCAAGACATTAGAAGTTATCAGCTCTGCAAGAACACTTTACACAGATTAGAAAATGAAGCATTTTAACAGCGCACTAAAAAACATTATCAACAAGTTCTCAAGTGAGCAGCTCATTTCTCGAATTAAGTTAAATATCATATCAAATATGGCATTTCACACCTGATTCAGATAAGAAATGCATTAGAATTATAAAATATAAAGCTACATGGCAAGGTTCAAAACATGCACACAATGACATTCTAATGGTTACTGGCATTTGTACTTTCAATTTCCAACAAGTACTACATTTATCGCAAGTATTAAGTAGTTTAAGAACAATGTTAAGAATTGCTATGACGTTTATGCAGATTTGACTAACTTGATTTCACATACTTTACTTTGAAACTGGTTAAAGAAGAAAGCCACTGTAGTTCTTTAAAGATTAACTCGAAGACAACATCCCCTGGGACTTGGCTTCAACACTCTTGGTATCTCATGGATCCCTGTAAGTACAGAAGATTAAGGGATGATCTGACTGAGCCATTCATTACAATCAAAGGATTTTATAAGATGGAAAAAAACTATTTCCTCCAGTGGTAGAGTTCAAAACAAAAGACCGTAATTTTAAATGACATAAGTTTTAATTTTTAAAATGGTGACATATGGAAGCACTCCCGTCATATAAATGATAGTAGAAATCTGGAACAAACAAAATGAAAGATTAGGTCAATTGAAAATTTCAAATCTGAAATTAAAGAAATACTAAAATGCAAATTTTTTAAAAGGCAGGTTGGAAGGAGTTAAGATATATATTTGACCATATCTGATCTAAAGGGGGAAATGGGGCAGGTTGCAACAATAATGATGCAGCAGGAAGATGAGGATACACTGAATTACTGTATAGATTGATATATTGCAGCACGCTAGTAGGTATTCCAGATTTAATCCTTGTTGGAACAATTCCCAAAGTTGGGTGGATCTATATTAAATAGATGACAGAACCTTGCAGATGTACATCATAATCTACTGTAGTCACTGTTCCTCCATTGCTGCCAGGTCCAAACCTGTAACCTTTACTTCTCTCCTAGCAGCACGAATGTAGATACGGGCCACGTGGACTGCAGTCCTTCAAAAAAAAAATGCTGCCGCCAGTCCAAAAAGACATACTTACCCAGTCAATCGAGCAATGTCATGTATGAATTTCAAGGCCAGTGCGAAATGAGGTATGTAGACTGTATGTCTCAATGATTTGCTGATTGAGTCAAACAATATTCCTTTGGTCATTTGTAATGGGTAGAAAGTATACCATCCTCCACCATCCAACACTCTCAAACTCCAAGACAAAACATTAGTTCTAATTTTGCAATTGGGCAGCACTCGCTGAACAATCCAAACTTATAAGCTACACTAACAATCAATATAAGTTAAATCATTCAAACTCAAACGTGGCTCATTTATCTTTGTCAGAATTAACGTATGCATATGCTGGCAGGCATTCTCTGCCAACAAAAGGAATACAATCAAGTCTCGTCTTTTTGAACGATCCACGTGCTTGGGATATCTCTAGTTTCATTTGCTTTCTCTTTGGCAATGTTTCAACTAATCAGAGTCAACATGCCAACCAATAAACAGCCTTTTCCTGAATAAATTTAAATTGCTGCAACAGCTTGAAATTTGATACTTTTCTTTTGTCCTGATGAATGGAACAGCACAAGTAGTACTTTTGGCAACACGCGTCTTTTCAGCAATATAGCATATAGTGCCATAAGATCATAAGAAAAAAACAGCGCAAATAATGGATTTAGTACTATTTTGCTGTCATTGCTAAGTATTTCAATGCGTCACTTTAATACAGAAATAAAGAATTGCATAATCTTTAAGGAACTTTCCAAACAGCATAGCAATTTTACCATCTGGTTTGATTAACAGTTTGCTTTTCATGCTCTAGCCAAAAACCTGACTAGAATTTCAGCTCTCTACTTCAGCTACAAAGGTTATTTCAACTCTACAAAATAAAAAATATGAAGAGTCTGTGCCCCTATCAATATTAGGATCGTGACAACAGATTTTGATAGATACATTAATTAAAGTTTCATTGAATATTCATATAAAGTCATTCAGCGCAGAACAAGGCCTTTTCTCTAACATTGGCTCAGAGAAAAAAACTTTTAGTACCATTCACATGTTCCGACCTCTGCCCAGCCACTTCCTAGCATCTTTTTCAATTTTTAAGTATATATCTATTTCCCTTTTGAAAGTTTTAAACCTACTTCCATCACCCTTCCAACGGTGCATTCCAGATCTTGAGAGTGTTGAGCATCTATATTTCGTCTCATCCTCTCACACCTCAAATTTTTAATAATCTTGAATTTGTGTTCTCCAATTAATGGTGGGTGGCATGGTGGCACAGTGGTTAGCACTGCTATCTCATAGCACCAGGGACCCGGGTTCAATTCCAGCCTCAGGCGACTGTCTGTGTGGAGTTTGCACATTCTCCCTGTGTCTGCGTGGGTTTCTTCCGGGTGCTCCAGTTTCCTCCCACAGTCCAAAGATGTGCGGATTAGGTGGATTGGCCATGCTAAATTGGCTCTAGTGTTGAGGGATGTGTAGATTAGGTGGGTTATAGGGGGATGGGTCTGGGCGGGATGCTCCGAGGTTCTGTGTGGACTCGTTGGGCCGAAGGGCCTGTTTCCACACTGTAGGGATTCTATGATTCTAATAAATTTAAAACTCTTAAATAATAAAGTATCACACACTAAGTTTTTTTTTTATATGGTTTACAGACCCAGTGACTCGACTAAAGATTACACGTGCATCTCAATCTGCATTATGCAGTCACTGAATCATACACAATTATGTCCTGTATAAGCCCGCACAAGTTGAACATGCCATTTAGGTTTGCTTGTATAGGGTAATCACTGCAGCTCTAATGTACACTCTTTGCATTGCTTCTTGCAACAATCTTGGCACGGTGTAACGTTATACAAGTGAACAACAAATATTACAGCTGAAACAGGAAGCTTCAAATCAAAAACTGTCCAACAGTCCAAGTGGTGGTAAAAGTTGAAGTTTCTTTAAAAAAAAACACATCTTCGCATGGTTAATTAGCAAAGTAGAAAATAAGAAAGAGCAAAGTAGTCTTAATATGTTTACATGCATACAACACAGTTTCAACATACTAATATACATCAGTTGTCTGCAGTTTTATGAAGCATGCTGAATAAAGATTTTCAACATTTGGTAATGGATTATGAACAGAATCCTCCATCGACCTGAATCGCATAAACCACCTCACAGTTGTCAAAACATTTTTAGATGGAGAAGGACAGACAGGGCAACTTTGTCCTTGAATGGCCTGGTGGCAGTTACATTCTTCGCCTCATGAATGCTGTCCTTGTCCATTGAGATCTCAAAGATACTGAGACAGCTGTTCAACTCTATATGGTTCTTTAGGGGCGTATTGGTTCTATCAGTACAGGACACTAAGCCTTACCACGTCTTTAAACCCTCCAGATGGTTATTGCTAAACTTCAGGGCACTTAGAAAAATTCAAGTTAATCAGGCATTCAACACAGTCTTGTGAAAAGGAAATCATGATTAACCAATTTACTGAAGTTCTTGGTAAGAATATTATGTGTTGGAGATAAAGGGGGACAAGTGAAAGCTCTGTACTTCGATTCTAGAAAGTATTTAATGAGATACCACTTCAAAAGGTATTATTCTCATGGTGTAATAGTTTGTCATGGCTAGAAGATTAGCTAGCTAACAGGAAACAGAGTGTGCTTTTATTTTCCTGATGAGGAAAACATAATGAGTGGTATGCCACAGAGATCAATGCTGAGGTCTTAATATTTTATAGATTGAACGGCTTGCACAAAGGGACCAAAGTTATGGTTGCTGAATTTGCTGACGACAACAAGTGAGTTAGGGAGGTAAGCTGCAAAGAGGACAAAGTGGTTACAAAGAAAATAGATAGGTTAAGTGAGTGGGCAAAGGGCCGACAAATAGCGCTTAACATAGGAAAATGTGAAATTGTCCAGACTGGCAAGAAGAATAAAAAGGAAGCATTTTATTTAAATGGTGAGAGATGCAGAGATTTGAGATCCAGAGGGATCCGATATCCTGCTGCAAAAATTATTATACAGGTCCAGCAAGCAATTAGGAAGGCTAATAGACTGTTATTTTTTATTGCGAGCAGAATTGAATGTAAACGGTAGGGAGGTTATACTTCAGTTATGCAGGACACTGATGTGACCACATCTGGTGTAGCATGTACGGTTTTGATATCCTTATTTAAGGAAGCTTGTAAATGCGTTGGAAGCAGTTCAGAGAAGGTTTTCTGGATTAACACCTGGAATGGGTTGGTTGTCTTCAGAGGATAAGTCAGACAGGCACGGTTTGTATTTGCTGGAGATTAGAGCAGTAAAAAGTTAAGTTGATAGAAACATACCAGATCCCGAGGTTCTGAAAACATTAAACTCGAAATGCTAGCTGTTTCTCTCTACAGATGCTGCCAAACCTGCTGAGTTTCTCCAGCATTTTCTGTTTTTATTTAAAATCATAAGGAGTCTTGAAAGGGTTGATTAGCAAGGATATTTCCTCTCACAAAAGAATCAAGGACCAGGGATCACTGTTTAAATAAAAATGATCACAGAGATGAACAGAACTTTTTCCTCAGAAGGGTCATGAATCTTTGGAACTCTTCCTCATAAAAGGTGGTAGAAGCAGAGAGTCTGAAAATTTTTAAGCAGAGGTAGATAGGTTTTTGTAAAACAAGGTAATGAAAGGTTACCAAGGGAAGGTGAGAATGTGGAGAAATCAGATCAGCCATCATATTACTGAATAGCACAGCAGGCTTGAGAGGTTGAATGGCCTATTCCTGCTCCTAATTCATAGTTACTAACACATTGATCGTAGTCTCTCACCAAATTTGGTCCTTAGATGCCAGCACTATTCACTGAAGAGTTTCATGTCTGTGCCACTTGTAACCACTTCAGCAAAGGGCTCTCCCAAGGTTGATGTGCAGACTGCAGTCTCAAACACTTCCAGTAAGGTCTGAACTGAAGGTGCCTGAGGGATCTAATTCTATTTTCTGGTGCTGGAAAGGCACATTACTGCCATGTGAGATTTGTTTACTTAAAGAGCATACAATTTCTTATTTGGTTGCAATAAGACTGGCATTTACATAATACCTTTTAAGATGTAAGAAATTCTAACGCATTTCACAGCCAACTAAGTAATTTTGAAGTATAATCACTGCAGTAACATATCGAAGGAACAGCCATTTTGCACATAGCACATATAAACAGAAATATGAATAAAAGAGCAGACAATTTGTTTTAGTGATGTTGGTTGAGGAATAAATGTTGGACTGGATACATATAATAAGCAGGCAATTTTGTGCGAGTGGAGCTGACAGCTCCATTGCAGTGTAGGTGTGGAATTCTTTAGCACTCATTTACATCTTCAGCATGATTATATTCTGTTAATTTACCTTTGGTCCCTTTAGTTCTTTTTTAGTCACAATCCCCTCTCGAGAACGGCTGTTTTTACCAGACTGCTTTGCTCTCAACAATCACACCTGCTTATATGTTGACATGGCTCCATGGAAAGGTATTTTTGAGTTCATAAGCAGATCACAATACAGAGAGAGGTGGCATTAAAACCTGGGTTTTTTCCTGGGGGGGGGGGGGGGGCAGTGGTTGGGGAAAGGGAGGAAGAGTCCTCTCACATTTGCAGTTTTATTCAGCCAGGCGGCACCTTTCTGTTGTGCAGAGCCCTTAATGCCACTTAGGTTCCACTTTTTCGGTGCGAACTGGATAAAGAATGCACATGCTTTCATTTAGAAGAGTCTGCATTAAAGTTAATGTCAACCCTCACAAACTTCACTGGTGTAACCACGAAACATTTCTGGTTACAGAGAAACTCTGAATAAATATCTTCTTGCGTTAATAATTTTATGCTGCTTTTTTTGTTTAAAAAAACCGTACTAACGGAATTACTAACTTACAGCTCTGATTTAAACAACATTCACATCTTCAATTTTACAAAGGCTTTTTGACATTATGGCACATGTGCATTTGTGTACATTGAGAAGTTAGGAATCTGACATCTGTTGGGGAATAGACTCAATGGGCCAAAGGGCATACTCCATACTATATGATTCTACGGGTTCATGTGGACCCTTTCAGCTTGGTCTAGGAAGTTCAGGTGATGTTACTCTACTACAATCCAGCAATTAGTAGCTTAAGTACCAGTTAGAATTTAGCATTTAAAATACGCTTCATTTTAAAAATCTCACAATTGGTCCTGCACAGTAAACTGAATAACGCAGTTGAAGAGGAATTGGATATCGAAAATAAAAATCTGCTTCTGGCTTCCCTGGGAAGGCTGACAAGAAAGGGAAAATAGAGAAGATGTCTTCCAATAGTAAGAATTGTTTTAATTACAAAGGAACAGCTCTTTACTATGACAACACATCTACTCACTATTATGCTATTTAACAATGTCGAAACACACAAATGGCAGTCACACGTTATACATGTTGAAAAATACAGGTTGTAGAAAGCACTTTTGGCTACTTAGTCAATAAATATGGGTCAAGTCAAAATATGCATGCCTATTACATTTGAGAAAAAAGACATTTTTAACAATCTTAAAAATTCATGTCCAGCGAAAAGACAAATATAATTAGTATAGAGTTAGAACTTCATTCTACACTACACATTTTTCTTGCGATCATATAGAAAACATTGCAGTCTGACATCTGCAATTGGCAGGGAAACCCATGTCCAAGATAACAAAAGAAACTACTTTTTGAAATAGCATGACAGAAGAAGCACAACTGCAGAGCCAAAGTCTTTCACTAAAACTAAGTTCTTGGTCACCCGACATTTTGTCAAAATGTTTCAGTTGTATCATACTCAAGCTATTTTTCCACCAAGCCGGAAGTTACACAGGTTTGGTATCTAAACTTCAACCTCTTTTCTCCTTCCCAATAATCTCCTTCACTTCAATATTGAAATTGTCAGCAAAAGAATGGCATTTTCCACTCAACTTTTCCGCACGCACCCCTCAGACTTCTAGCTCTCCCAACATAATGATTCAACAGCTCAATAAAGAACATAAAAAACAGGAGCAGAAGTAGCTATTTGGCTCCTCAAGCCTGCCCACCTTTCATCATGATCACAGCTAACCTACCTCAGGCCTCAACTCTTTTGTGCCAGCTCCTTATAGCCTTCAACTTGCTGATATTTAAAAAGGGAAAGAGCAGTAGTGTGGCTAGATGAATAGTTGTGCGATGCACCAGAAAGATCTTCTGTGTTCATCATTCTCTCGGATTCTACATTTACAAGATGCATTGCTTCCTGTTTCAGGCGAAACACTGTCCTTCACTCTGTTTAGACCCAACCTTTCTCCATGACAACGACTGAATCTCTCAGTCTTGCTCCTTTTAACGGTAAAGTACATTGCTCTGCGTGCTCCTGCTGTTTCCTGACCTTATCTTCAGAAACTTATCACAGTCTCTTTATTCGTTTCACTAAATGAAATGCCATTATTTTCCTACAAGTCCAGAATTGCAGCACTGCTTATCTCTCAATCTGTTCTCCCCCTAGAAATCTTAGTTTGTCTTCCCTTTAACTTTTTTTTAAAGCTGCACCTTCAAGCTTTTCTTTTACCATTAAGAAACCAAGACCCGTTACAGTGGGGTGTGAACTTTATTTCACTAAATTGTCATAGAATGTCATAGACTGGACAAAATGATAAAGACAGTACTGAGAATTTATGGCACATCCCTTTAATGCGGTAAATAACATTCTGCTGTAAATCCAAAATTGTTTATAGTCCATTATTAAATTTTATCACCATAAAATTACCTTTGAATGTTGAACATATGGCATCAAGGAAGTAGTTATTCAATATCAGCAGTTCTTAAACAAATGTTGATTGCACTTAAAACTATCCTGATGTTCAGTGCGATACCATGGAACTTGTAGTCACAGCTTGTATTTTTTGAGGCTTGCCCTAAATGATAAGGGAAACAGAGAGGGAGAACCTGACCCTTTCAGTTGCTAACGAAACAGACTGAAACTAAGATTTAAGAATAGGGAATGGGAGACTGAAAGGAAGTCAAGTAGCTAGGTAAGGAAAGGACAGATAGATATATTCCAAGATCTCTTCTTCAGATCAGAAAGAAGGTACTGAGGATGGAGGTGAAAACTGAAAGCCCAAGTGTTTTATTGTAATACAGTGGGACACCTCTGTTCAGAATGCTGAAAGCTGAAAGCTGTGAAGGAAGCCCATGGGATTTCCTTGGTTTCAGAAGAATGAGTTCCAAAGGGATATCTAAAGGAAAACACCGCAGATCGAATTGTACCCTTAACTACAAGCAGGGAATGGAGATAAAAACTGCTAGGAGTACCGATAATGTGAACAAGGTAGATGAGAGATACAAGGAAATTTTGTCAAAAGGGATGACAACGCCTTTCACTTTAAATGATGTGGTTAAACCAATAAATGTATGAGGGACATAGGAGGTACCAAAACACTTTACTGGTGAAGAATTGAGCTTTTCCTCTAGAAAACGCAATAAAAGCCAAAGTGTTAGTAAAGCGAATAAGTGGGGAGTACACCTGGAAGCACAACATTACCTAGATATGATGTGAATGTTAAGAGATTCAGTACTGATACAATACCACCTTTATTTGCTGACCTCGGACAAACAAGCTCAGGGGAGGAAACAGAGATTTGATATATGTTGGAAATACAATTTATTTGAACCTAGCCAAGGTCAGACAGAACCCATTGCAACTGATACTCCGTCTGATCTGATAGTAAGAATAGAACCAGGTCACAATAGTCTCATCCAGCAGGACAACGGTGGAGAAGGATGAAGGATAATTTACATTGCCATAGTCAAAGGACAATTTTATAACGGTGATAGAGCTACTTAAGTATGAAAAAAACAGCAAAAACTGATTACAGGATACAAATAGGAGTAACAGGAAACCGGTACAGATTTGAAAAATGACAGTACATTCAATGACTGTGGAAGAGAAGGGAAATTAGTGATGGATGGTAGCTTACAAAGATATTGGAGTTAAGGATAGGATTTTTGACAACATGGGCTGATTTAAAGAGGATAGGGACAATAGCTGAAGAGAGGGAGTTGTTAACAATATCAGTTAATATGAAGGCGGGGAAGTAAGCATTGACGGTTTCCTGGGTGTGGTGTCAAAACAGCAAGTGATAAGATCAAGAGGAGCGCAGAGATACCATGAGGAGAGGTAGAAATGAAACTAGAGAAAGACAGGAATCCAGGGCCACGACAGCTGGGCCTTTAGAGGACATTTGGTCAGATGGGAGGGATGTGGCACTGGCAGCCTTTTGGTGACAAAAGCTTCTGAATGACAAAGCAGCCCATGGGCTCCTCACACACACTGTTGAAAATGAGGGTTGATGGGAGCGGAGTTTAAGCAGGCACTTTTCAGTACAGAAAATGAACTCTACGAACTAAGATGCTGCTATAAAGATGAGCAGATTTAACAGATAAGAGCCAATAGTGCTTTATGTGATGCAACCAGATACAGCAATGGATGGCTAAACCATATTTTCAAGTTTGTCTTCCTTGGAGTTAAGTGACAGAAATGAGACCCATACTGGAGGAAAAAGTAGAGCAAGGAAAAGTAATGGTTTAATTGGGGTGAATGTGTAATTAAGTAAATAAGTAGATGTAGAAATCTTGTGGTAAACAGAGAGCTAAAGTCTTGATAGATGGTGTTTCTCGTTTCTGTTAAGCAGTTTGAAAGTGCATTTGGTTAGAAGGTAGAAGACAGCTACTTCTTGTGCAATCTTCACTGACAAGCTCATCTTCAATCATCCAAATAATCAGTAATAATGAAACTTCTAAACTTCAAATCAAACTTGCTTGTGTACAATGGTATACTAGGTTTCTTGTGTTGCAGCTGTCAAAATCTATTCATGAGTAATGCAGCAAGCTATGGTTCATTTTGCATTAACTACCCATCACTGACACCTGTACTTTTCACACAAATACGATCTAAAAATGATACAACATGGAATATAAATTTAACTAACTTGTGAACTATGACATTCTACACAAATTTTCATAACTGAAACATCATATTCTACATATCATACTGAAGTCTGGAGGTACTCGTAGACTTTGCAGATCTGTATACTACACAAATACTGCTGATCCAATATGATTTTCACATTGAAAGGCAAGTGCATAACAACTCCAAAACTTCAACATGTACACCAACCAGGGGAATGATAAGCCCTGCAAAATTAATTTGTTTATTTATTTATAAAGTTTATCTTGTCCAGTGGACCCAACTGAAATTTCCAAATCATGCAAGGTTAACTAACAATGGAATCATACTACACTGGGGGAACTAAACTTTTCAGAAAGTATCTAATGGGGATGGGATGCTATTCCAAGCAGATACAGAGCAATGAACCTGCTTTCGCTCTTTGCACATTCTGGAAACGGGAAGGAATCTGCCTTCTGTCAACTATCGGACAGGCAAAAAGGGACTTTTTCTAGGGTGGGGTCAGTCACTGTCGAGACCAGAAAAGCTAGCTGTTCACTCCGTCAGGCCTTCTGGAATCCCCTATTCCTAGATCTGCGCAGTACCCAGCTCTACAATCATCTGAGCTTGCCAGAATCACACACCACCCTGGCTCAGGCCTGTCTGGAGCCTCTACCCATGACCTGGAGTCAGCTTGCCCAGCCCCCCAACTCTCAAGGCTTGCCACATCAAACCCCTCTCATACTCAGTCATGAGAGACACCACTCCTGCCAGACAAACATAGGCCCAACTCAAGGGCAGAGGGTGGTCCACAGTGTTGCATTCACAAGATATCACCAGATATCCTAACCCTAGACACCCATCTGGTGAAGCCAGACAATCTTTGAGGAGGAGGATAATAGCCAGTTGTGCTGCTCCCTTGAGTCCATGCCAGCTCTGGACTACATATGCACAGCAGAATACTGCAAATCTATATACACCAAAGGTGCTCAGGCAGTGGTAATGGGAGACTTTGAACAGTCTCCTCACTTGCTACCAAGAGGAATCCAAGACAAAGGGCATCCCAGGAAGCCACTGGCCTGTGATGAGGATTCTATTCAATGAGGGAAGGTTGGACAGGCTGGGTTTGTAGCCAGAGTTTAAAAATGAGAATTTATCTTATTGAAACATTGGAGATTCTGCAGCAGCACTTGATATGGTGCATACTGAGGAGATGTTTTCTCTTTTTTTAAATTCATTTGTGGGACATGAGTGTCACTGGTTGGGCCAGCATTTATTGCCTGTCCCTAGTTGCCCTTGAGAGGGTGGTGGTGAGTGGCCTTCTTGAACGGCTGCAGTCCACCTGCTGCGGGTTGACCCACAATGCTATCAGGGAAGGGACTCCAGGATTTTTACCCAGGAACAGTGATATATTTCCAAGTCAAGATAACGAGTGGCTTGGAGGGGAACTTGAAGGCGATGGTATTCTCATATATCTGCTGCTCTTGTCCTTCTAGATGGAAGTGGTCATGGGTTTGGAAGCTGCTGTCTGAGGATCTTTGGTGAATTTCTGCAGTGCATCTTGTAGATAGTACACACTGCTGCTACTAAGCGTTGGTGGTGGAGGGAGTGGATTCTTGTGGATGTAGTGCCAATCAGGCGGGCTGCTTGACAGGGAAGCTAGAACTAGGGGCACAGTTTAAGAATTTTGAGATAGAGATGAGAAGGTTGTTAGTCTTTGGAATTCTCTTCCTATGAAAGTAACAGAGGCTGTGTCATTGTATCTATTCGAAGCCGAGTTAGACAGATTCAAGGGCTTTGGAGGGCAGCTGAGAAAGGATTGTGGATCAACAATGATCTTATTGAATGGATGACTGTTTCTGCTAAAAGATACACTTGACATAGAAGGAGTGGAGCAAAGATTGACCAGATTGATTCCTGGGATGGCAGATTTGACATATGAAGAGGTTGGATCAACTGAGCTTCTTATTCACTGGAGTTTTGTTTTTTTTGTGAGGGGGATGCTCATTGAAACATTTAAAATTTTGACAGGGCCAGACAGCCTGGAATGTAGGAATAATACTACCCTTGTCTAGGTATCCAGAACATGGGTTCACGGTCTCAGGATACAAGACAGAGAAATATTTTCTACTCAGAGTTGTAGTGAACTTGTGGAATTTTCTACTACAAAAGGCTGTGGAGGCCAATTCACTGATTTTTTCAAAATAAGAAAACAGATATTTGAAGCTAAAGGTGTCAAGGGGTATGGGGAGACAGACAGAGTAGGGCATGGAAAACCAGCCATGATCATATTGAATGGCAGAGCAGCCTTGAAGGGCCAAATGGGTGACTCCTGCTCTTACCTAAGTTTCTATGCTGCCAAGGTCAGCAGTCAGTTTTTATAGGACGAAAAGAGTCCCTTCAGCCCATCAAGTCCATGTTGGTCATGAAACATCCAACTATTTTAATCTCATTTTCCAGCAATTGACCCGTAGCCCTCTAAACGTCCTGCTCCTCATCTTAAACTGTGCCCCTGGATAACTAACCCATTTGCTAAGGGAAAGTGTTTTTCCCTATTTGTGCCTATGCCAATCAGAATCCCTTCAGACTTCTCTGCTCTAAGAAAATAATCCCAGCCTGTCTAGTTTCTCTTCATAGCTGAATCGCCCCAGCTCAGGCAACACCCTAGTGAACCTCTTCTGCACTCCATCTAATGCAAATACATCCTTCTTTCAGTGTGATGACCACAACTGTACAAAGTTCTCCAGCTGTAGCTCATATACAGTTCCACCACAACCTTCTTGCTCTTATATTCAATGCCTTCACTAATAAAGGCAAGTACCCATATGCCTTCTTAACCACCTTACTAACATGTCCTACAGCCTTCAATAAATCTATGGGCATGCACATCAACACACCTCTGTTCCTCTTCACTTCTTAAGACCATACCATTCAACATGTAGTCCCAAAATGCATCACTTCACATTTTGCAGGATTAAATTCCATTTTCCACTGTTCAGCCCAATCTAAACTGTCCTCTGATCTAAGGCTTTTCACCTCACTATTTAACATACCATCAACTTTCACGTCACCAGTGAATTTACTGATCATATCTCCTATAAGCATGTCTGAATCATTAACGTACACAACAAACAGCAAGAAAATCAGTACCAAACTGTATGGTACGCCACTGGACACAGGCTTCCGTGCATAAGAACAGCCTTCGACCATTGTCCTCTGCTTCCTGCCACTAAGCCAAATTTTGGATCCAATCTGCCAAATTGCCTTGAATCCTCAAGTGGTCTGCCATGAGACCTTGTCAGAAGTCTTAGTGAGGGCCATACAGACTACATCAACTGCTCTACCCTCACCTACATACCTAGGCATCTCCTTGAATAATTCAATCAAATTTGTTAGACGTGACTGCCCCCTTACAAAACAATGCTGATGATTAACCTTTGTCTCTTCAAATGGAGATAAATTCTGTCTTCAGTATTCTCCCAAGCAATTCAAGTTTCCCTAAAACACATACTGTACTCACTGGTCTGTAGTTTCCAAGTTTACCCCTACCACCATTCTTGAATAATGACACATTAGCTGCCTTACAGTCCTCTGGCACCCTTCCTGTGGCCAAAAAAGATTTGAAAGTTAATGTCAGAGGCACTACAATCTCTTCCCTTGCCTCCCACAACAGCCTTGGATACATCTCACCTGACCCTGGGGATTATTCACTTTCAAGCCTGCTAAAACTGCTAATTCATTCCCCACTCTCAAGGCTAATTTGTTGAGGTATATCACAGTCCAGCCTCTCCGATTTCTAGACCTACATCATACTTCCCTAATGTGAATTCAGGTGCAAAATACTCATTTAAAATCTTTGCTACAGCTTGTGGGTCCTTATACAGACTGCCACTTTGGTCCCTAATGGGCCTTACTCTTTCACTGGTTATTGTCTTATTCCTAATATACTTAAAAAAAAACACTTTTGGACGTTCTTTCATATAACCCATCCCCCTGTGGCCCTCCTAATCTGTTTTTAAACGACCCTTTGCACTTTAAGGCATCCACTGTTTGCGCCTTCGGTATCTACCATTGGTTTCCTTTCTTTCCCTCCGTGTCCAATCCAGTAAATCTCTTAACATCCAGGGTCCTCTACACTGTTGGCCCCACCTTTCATCTTTATGGATACTTTGACTCTGCACTCTCACTATTACCCTTTTTAAATGTCTCCCAGTGCTCTGATGTGAATTTTTCAGAAAGTAGCTGCTCCTGGTCCACTTTGGCCAGATCCTGTCTTATTAAAATTGGCCTTCCACCAATTCAGAACCTTTAATTCTGGTCTCCGTCCTTAACCATAATAACTTAAATCTTACTGAATTATGGTCACTATTACAGAAGTGTTCCCCTACTGCCACCTGCCCAGTTTTGCTTTCTAAAATATGATCCAGCACTACCCTTTCTCCTGTAGGTCTTTCTACATGCTAACTTAAAAAGCTCCACTGGTATCACTTTAAGAATTCTGCCTCCTTTCAGCTTTTCACACTTTGTCCATCCCAATCAACATTGTGGAATTTGAAATCCCCTATTATTATTAACCTCTTTTTTTCCACTTTTCAAAGATTTACCTACACATCTGTCTTCAACTCTCCCTGACAGGTTGGGGATCTATAGTACATCCCAAAATGATTCCTCACTTTTTGTTTTTAATTCACTGCAAATGGCTTAATTTGGAAAATCTTCTAATTTTTAAAAGTCTTCTTTCATTTCATCTATTTTTCCAAACCAATCTGTTCAGAGACATTATAACACACCTCTGGAGCAGGTAGGACTTAAATCTGGGAGTCTTGGTCCAGAGTTATGGACACTACCACTGTGCCACAAGATCGCTTAAGGAATCTAAGATGTCATTTCTCCCTCAAGCAGTAATTGACTCCTTGGTTAATACTGCAACATCACCCCCTCTTTTGTACCCCATCATCCCATGGGAACATCTATTCACTGACTACTGAGTTGGCTAGATTTGTCCCGCCCTCAACTATGTCTCTGTGATAGCAATTATATCATATCTCCATGCAATAATCAATACTCTCAACTCATTTGCCTTACTTGCAAGATTCCTTGCATTAAAATAAATGGCATTCAGCCTTGCCATGCTTCTTTGTGCCTAATTTGACTTGCACTACTTTCTAAATGGACTTGGTTCTTCTTCTAAACTCATTCGTGTTTCATCCTCTATTGTACCTCCATTCTGCATCCCATACCCCTAACAAATGAGTTGCTATTTTTGCCAGCTGCACCAACAAACCTGACAGTAAGAATGTTGGTCTCATTCTGATTCAGGTGCAACCTGGACTTGTACAGGTCCTACCTAACCCAGGAACAAACCCAGTGATCCAAGAATCTAGTGCGCTCCATCCTACTCCAGCTCATCAGCCATGCATACTAGCATGTGACACCAGAAGTCATTCAAAGATTACAACTGAATGCATTTTAATATGCTAAATGCTTGTTGCAGCACCTCATCCATTTTTCTACCCATGTCACTGGTCCCAACGTGAACCACGATCGCTAAGTTAAATGTTCCTAGGAGCTCATGTCCAGGATGCAGGATGGCAAGCATAATTTTGGGACAACTCTGGAAAATGTGGAACAATTGGTAATCCTGTCCACTCCATTGAACTAGGTTGTGCAGAACTAGGGGTAGGCTATTTGAACTAACTTGAGGAGAAATTTCTTCACCCACAGTGGCGAGTGCCTGTGGAATTCTCTGCCATACAAAGGAGTTGAATGTTTTCAAGAAGGCGTTAGATGTAGTTCTTAGGACTAAGAGTATCAAAAGATATGGGAGAGAAGGTGGGAACAGGGTGCTCTGTTGGGTGATCAGCCATGACCACATTAAATGGTGAAAACAGGCTCGAAGGGCCAAATAGTTTTCCATATAACCTCGATAGGGTTACATATAAAAAAAATCTGTTGATCTGGAAAGTTACAAAAGACCCTTAGCATCCACTGATAAAAGGTACTGCAGATGCTGGAGAATCCGAGATAACAA
Organism: Ginglymostoma cirratum; assembly: GCA_024137785.1. Lineage (NCBI taxonomy): Eukaryota > Metazoa > Chordata > Chondrichthyes > Orectolobiformes > Ginglymostomatidae > Ginglymostoma > Ginglymostoma cirratum. Next base: position 9,208,272 of record JAHRHZ010000275.1, read on the forward strand.
GCATGGGGCTGGATGAACACAGCAGGTCAAGCAGCATCATAGGAGCAGGAAAACTTGACGTTTCGGGCCTAAACCCTTCATCAGAAAAGGGTTTAGGCC
>JAHRHZ010000275.1:9208770-9241366 GCA_024137785.1 Ginglymostoma cirratum
TCGGGCCTAAACCCTTTTCTGATGAAGGGTTTAGGCCCGAAACGTCAAGTTTTCCTGCTCCTATGATGCTGCTTGACCTGCTGTGTTCATCCAGCCCCATGCTTGTTATCTTAGCATCCACTATCCAGTTTATTTTTGTTCAGATACAGACAGATTCCAACTACATTTAAGGGGGAAGGGGAATGCTTTCCAATTTAGTTTAGTTTAGTTTTCAAATTATACGCTCCCCTCCCCCATTATTGACTCTTCCCATTAACCAGCGTGCCACCACCATACCACTCAAAACGGATACTGCTTCTCTGATAGCGATGGGGCCACAAGATCAACTCATTAACCAAAAGCCGGAACAAATAAACGGTCTTACTTCCCAACGGCTCCCGCCGCCAAAGAGCACGGTAAGCACGCGCTACGAGTGTTCCGCGCGATCGGGAAGCGGTCGCTGCTGGGAATTGTAGTTCATCCCTCCGCCACACGGACCAAGACAACCAGTCAAAGGCACTACAACTCCCAAAAGGCATTGCGAGGGCAAGCAGCTACGCTGGCGCCGTCCGAGCATCCCTCAGAAACGGCAACCAGCTCCATAACCGAACAGATTTGCCGCCGCCTGGTCCCGCCCCTCCTAGCGTTGACGGACATTGCTCTAGACCAATGAAATCTCGAAATTATACGAGGGGGCGGAAAGCCACTTCACCATTAGGAAGGCAGCAAAGGCGGGGCTGTCGAGTTGACAAGATTGTGTCTGTGGCTGGTGGTTGAGGTTGGTGCGATTGAGTTTTCAGACACGGGTAATTAAGGGGTGGAAAGTTTGTTGCCTGTTTCAGCATTTAATGTTTTATTTTGCAGGAGGGAAGCAATGTCGGACAACCCTGTTAACCTGGGTGAGGGTAATAAGGTATGTGAGGTGTGGTTTGGGCTACAGTCACTTGGCTGTTTCCTGTTGCTCGTAAACAAATATCTTCAAGGCTTCTACTGGAATTTTGGGGATTTGATGTAATTTGCTCTTAGTCCCGAATAGTTAAAGTCTAAATGTGGTACAATTGTATGTCTCTGCGTATGGGCCGTGATAGTTTTAATGGAGAGTTACTGTTATTGCACTTCTACTTTTGTCTGTAGATCTGTTTCAATTGAAAAAACTGGCTGGTAACAACCTTTGTAGTTACGATATGTTTAAAAGTTTTTTTTTGTTTTTAACAAGCATCTATTTCAAATTCATGTTTGAATTTTTTTTACCCCATTGCCCTGCAGCTTTACTTCTTGGCTTTACTTTCTGCCTCTTTGCCACATCCTTTTTTTCCCCCCAGTTCAAAATAGAACTGTTATCCTATGTTGCGACAGTGACTTGATTTTTTGAAAAGCACTGTATGTGGTTGTAAAGGGCTTTTGGATGTGCTGAGTTTCTGAAAAAAAAAACTTTTTTGTGTGTCATAACACAGTGTGGAGCTGGAGGAACGCAGCAGGCCAGGCAGCATCAGAGGAGCAGGAAAGTTGGCATTTTGGGTCGAGACCCTTCTTCAGAAAATGAGCGAGAATTTTCTGAAGAAGGGTCCTGACCCGAAATGCCAACTTTCCTGCTCCTCTGATGATGCCTGGCCTAATGTGTTATCTCTGACTCCAGCATCTGCAATTCTTGCTGTCTTTTTTTTTTGTGTGTGGTGCCTTTCATGATCATGGGATATCCCAAAATAATGAGTTATTCATGAAGTAACTTTTCATCTGTAACTTTGTAGCTATACAAAAAAAATCTTGGAAGAGGAAGATGAAATGCTTAGCAAGATTTAAGCTTTGAAAATTACTTTTCTTCTGAACAACCTGCTCAGAGATGTTGCACACCAATGGTGCAAGTGGGACTTGAACCTGGGCCTCCTGGTTCAGAGATAGAGACATTGTCACAGTGCCACAAGAGAGACCCCCTAAAAGTGCCTTATCTGTACTTGTGAATCAAGCGCAGTTGTGCCCAATTTTCATGACTTTCCCTTGGCTGTGGGTTGTGACTAAAATGCAGTTGTTAAGCTCTGTCTACTTATTTGCCAACTTAAACATTTTTGGGTATTCAGGGTAAACGGGTATATTTAGACCTTAGAACTGCTATTAAATATTCTGATGTTTGTCGGAACGTTTCTTTATCTCGAAAGAAAATCATGGAATGGTATAGCATAGGAAACTTTTTCTTTGGCATGACTAACAAATTAGTCCCACACACTTCTGCTTTTACTAGAGGACCCTGGAAATTATCTTTGCTTCAAATATTAATCCAGTTCCTCATGAAAATTACCACTGAATCTGCTTCCACTATCCTTTCTGGCTGTGTGCCCTAGATCACAACTTGCTGAGTTTATTTTTGTTTCTTCTTGTTCTTTTGTCAACCACCTCAAATCTATGTCCTCTAGTTACTGAGCTCCTGTAGAATTTGTTTGCAGTGACTTAGCTTTTGAACAATCGTCCTCTAACTACGTCTGTACTGAGAACCAACTCGGTTCCACCATGTAACTGAAGTCCCTTGTCACTGGTATCATTCCATTTAAGTTTATTCTCCCTTTCTTCAGCCTGGCTTCCTTCCTAATGTGCCCATAATAGAATAATAAGACACTGGCTACCTTTTAGCTGGATTATGAAGGATTAGCATAACTTGCATACTTTTTTGTATTCTGTACCTCTCATTAATCTAAAAATGTTATGCTTTCTTAACATTTCCTGGCTACGGAACGTGTAATTACATTGCAACTTTAACATAATAAAAATATGGTCCTTCACAGAAGCATCACTAAAGGACATGTGCTACTGAGCCACATAAGTTAGTGGCTCGCGTGACTAAAGGCTTGGTCAAAGAGCTTTTAAGGAGTATCTTAAAGGAGAAAAGTGAAATTATAGGGAGGGAATTCCATAGATTGGAGCTTAGACAGCTATCATTGGAGCAAAATCAGAGATACCCAAGGCCAGAAATAACTGAGTGCAGATATCTTGCAGAGTTCTCTGGACGCAGGAGGTTTCAGCAATTGAAGAACTTGAAAATATGAGTGAGAATTTCATAACAAGAAATTTCTTGACTGTGAGCCGCATGGGCTGAGTGTTGGATGAATTCCAGTTTATGTAGGTTAGAATGTGATAATGTGACAACAAAGGCACTGATGATGGTGTCAGCAATTGATAAAATGAAAATGGTTCAATTCAGGTCGGTGGAAATAGTCGGTTGTGTTGATGTCATGAGCGTGCAATCCGAAGTTGAAGGAGTTAATAAGGCACCAAGAAGCTAAGCTGAAGCCCAAACCTTTTGGTTAGGTAGACATGAATGATTCCACTTCGTTATTTTAAACAAGAACAGGGGAGTTCTTTTGTGCCTTGGCCAATATTCATCCGTTTGATAAAGCATTTATATTACATGGCTATTATCCAGTTGTTATCTTTCCTACATCGAAATAGTAGCTATACTTCCAAAGTACTTAACTGGTTGGAAGGCATTTGAGATATCTGATTGTGAAAAATTTAAAGTGTAAATGCTGTCTCACTGAACATTGCAAGCAGACTATCAAGGAGATGGGTAAAGGCAGTAGCTTGGGAATGAAGTGAGGTCCAAAAGCATCAGTTCCTTTCTTCCCAATATTTCTTTGGAGGAAGTTCCTGCTCGTCCAGTAATGGAAGTTCAGTAGCAGTCTGATAATTAAACAAGCGGTGGAGTTGATAGAGTTGGTTGTGAAATAAAGCTCATTGTCATTAGTGTACTTGTGGAAACTAACATTTTGCTTTTTGAGCAGCAGCATGTGGATGAAAAATGAGAAGGCTAAGGAGAGATCCCTGGGGACACCAGAGGTGCAGAAGCAAGAGGAACAACTGTTTATATGTGGGGGTCAACCACATCAAAAGCTGCTGACAGGTTGGGAAGGAAGAGAGTGGAAGCAGTCACCAGTCACAGTCACAAGGTGTTATTGAGAGTTCGAGAGGAATTTCAGTCCTGTGGCAGGGGCATAAACCTATTTGAGGGATACAAAACTGTGTCTCAGGAAAGATGGAACTAGATTTGGGAGATATCAACATTTTTAATGATTTTATAGAGGAAAGAAGGTTGAATGTAGTTGATATTGTTGAAGGATAGTGAGGTCAAAGGTTGTGTAGGCTTTATGGGGAGGAGTGATGCTAGATTTAGAAGAGGATCAATATCTGAAGTGAAAACTATGCGTAGAACATTGTTGTACATGGGGGCTAGGAGCACATACAGGGTATTCTACAATTTAGGAGGAACAGGCTTAAGGGAGCAGAATGTCAATCTTGTAGATAAGAGAAGTTTTGAGAAGCTCAAGAAAAATTTAACTTCAGGTCTTGAGCTCGAGGGGTGGGGAGCATTCGAAGACATTTGGTCAAGTGGAGAGGAGGGAACAGCAGAGGAAGCTGATTGATTTCACAATCTTACTGACGAGCCTGTGTGCTCCCTGCACTTACTGAAGTTACAACAAAGATTTATTTACAAGTATACCCAAGATTTGCTCTTCCTGAAATCCCTTTTATAATTCTGCCATTTAGTTTATATTGTCCCTCCTCATTCATTCTGCCAAAATGTCATTCAACATTGTTAAATTTAGATTTGTGGTGTATTTACCTGTCAGCATGTTATAATTTCCCTAAATGACTATGCTAGTCATAATTTATTTCACTTTGAAATTTGGTATCTGAACTGAAGTTATATTACGTATACCCAAGTCCTGGTCAGTAACATTTTTCAAAAAGAATGACCGCCTTTATACCAATTCCTGTGAAACACCAATGTAATTTCTCTCCCCTATGGAAAAATAACTGTTTATCACTCTCCGATTAGGTATCCACTCTGTCACTAACCCTTTAAAGCTTTGAGCTTTTAATTTTGTAGAATGATTGATTTTTGTGGTATTTGCAATTTTTTCAATCCAAAGAGTCCTTTGCTCTATTCGATTTAATGTTGTTGTTTCAGTCAACAATCAAAGTTATCAAATCTTGCTGGGATTTCATTAATTATCCTTTAGTTTTTCACATGCCAATTAGTTTTGTCCTGGGATTTTGTCATTGAAAGTTTCCATAGCACTGATGTAGGCTGGACTGTAATTACTTGGTTTATCCCTTCTCGTACATAGGCATTGTCAGACCTTCATATCTTAAACTGTTCAGTTCTCTTATACCAACACATTTCTAAAGAAGTGTGGAAAATTGTAGTTCATATTCTAAAGTAATAATAGAAGTGTGTGGTTCCTTGGTGCTTCAGCTCAGCAAATGGATGCAGTGTACAGAAGAGGAGGATTCTGGGTTCAATCTCAGGCATGTGTTAACTTCTCCTTTTTAGCTTGCAGCCAAATAGCCAAGACTGGCTAGAAGGGATGAGTTTTCCAGGGTGTCTGCTCCAGGTCTTTATCAAGCATCCTCTTGCTGAAAATGTTGACGTTGGTGAAAGACAGGATTGGGTTTATCTGAGATAGCATGTTGGAGCTCACTGATTCCAAAATTGAATTGGAGAGGAGGATACTGAGGAGAGTTTAGAATGTTTAGCTTGATGTGGTATGGCATGGTTGAGGTGTTTTGGACAGATTCCTTTCAGAAGATCTGAAAACCTTGAGAGAAAATGTTTTTGCTTTCCTTTTTTTGAAAAAATGCTTTCTCATCAATTTTTTCTCTCCCCAAGATTACAGTTTGCTTCCTGTGTTAAAGAAACTCTGGCGCAACTTTCAATCATCAAGTTCAGATATGTGCAACTGTATTTGACCATGTGATGAATCATGCTTGCATGATTGCTGTGGATTACTGACAGGCAAGCATTTGGTATTGTAATTAAAACTAAATCCAACTTTTATACAATCTCCACAACTTAATTTCGGTATTGAACTGAATTGTCACTTATTTACCAAGGCTTGTATGTTAATATTACTAGTTAATGCCTTAATGGTTTGGAAGTTTGCATAGCTTCTCGAAATAAACAATGGTGTAATTTACATGAAAAATTGGGTGTTATTTTTAAAGATGGGTGCTTAGTAATCTCAGGTGGTACACTTTTTTCCCGTTTGGGTTGTTTTAAATAGTTGTTCAGTGACCGTTATGTATTAGACTGAGCCACATCAATAGATGAACCATCATGCATCTGCCCCAAAGTGGGGCTCCCAATAGTTCCCATTCTCTGTGACAATACAGCAGAGAATTCTGGCATTTAGAATAGAACAATTGCAGCTACACGTTCATTGCAACAGTCAGGACTTCTCATTTCATATCAACACTCTTCAAAATAGTAAAATGACTGCAGTTGGAGCTCTGTTTGATCTGAGAGCAAATTGGAGTGAGATCCTTGGAGGAAGGATCAATGGGGATTGATTTGTTCAAATTAATATAAAGAGCCAGTGACTCTTTGTAGTGATTTCTCTGCTGCCAAGGGGGTCCTAAACTGACCTATGTGAAACGTTGAAAAGAGCAGTTTCTTTGGAGCAAGTGACGTGCTCTTACAAGTGTGTTATGTACAGTTTCTCTAGACAATAAGGAGATCATAGATGATATGTACTGACAGAATCTCATAACACGGTGGGGCGTGTGCAGTGGCCCCCAGACGCTTTGGCTTTCTTCTGTGGTGTAACGCTTCCATGACATGGGCAATAAATGTTGACTAGGACATCAGGGAGAACGTACCTCTTAATTAGAATCAGCAAATGTTTTGCCTAACTGATAGGCTTGAGTTTAAATTCTCTTCTGAAAGATGGTAATTCCATTATTGTAATTCCATAATATTGCATTTCTGTAGAGTGTCAGCTTAGATTTTGTGCATTAATAAGATCATTTTGCAGAGATATCGGTCCATTTAAAAAAGAAATAATCTTGACACTTTTACCTTGAAACTAAAAATCACCCTTTACCATTTGTCGAAAGTACAATTTTAATTCATGCTTATTATAAGGTTATCTTTGAGTCCAACCTTGTAGCATTGCATAATACACTGGAAATTCTGTATACTGTATTCTTGGCAGATTAAATTGGCACTCACCTGCGCACTATCAGTTGCTGGGGAAGTAAAACAGGATTGTGCTATAAGATTACTTGATTTGATAATGCTTTTGTAGTAAGAGTGAAGTTATTAACTAATTCTGACTACTTATTTAATTTTCTGACTTTTTTTTCCTGTAGACCATAAATACGGCAGGATTCTTGTTTAAAATATTTAAACCAAAGGTAATTGATTTTTCAAAAGTGTGAAATGCTGGAAACATTTAGCATGTTGGCCAGCATCTATAAGAGTGTGTACCAATTAATAGTTCAGTTCAATGACCTTTTATCAAAACCGGATGCCATTAGAGATGAACACTATTTAAACAAAACAGAATGGGCTAAAGGGACCAGGAAAAGAATAAAAAGATGTCCAATAGGATGAAGAGTGAAAATAATGAACCAGTTGCGGTATAATGTGTTCTAGTTATGAAGCCTCCTGCTTGCAAGGTAGAACCTTGTCTTAATGGAAGCAGTGCAGTAATATAGTAACTCTGTTCTTCCTCTGTATATTTGCTTCCGACTGGTCTATCATGGACCTCCATTAGCTTGACCACATTTATGCAAAGTTCTGCAATTTTTTGTTATTGTCTTGCACAGGATGGCTCATTGGGCATCTCTTGCTCTTTCTAGCTGTCATCAGGCATTTTGGAAGGATTTGTAGGCTGACAGTTGACATGTTAGACCATGATGATAAACACAGTTTCCATGGCCAACAAGTCCCAAGCCTTGAACTTGCCCTGAGGAGCAGGGAAGCTACCACAGACCACAAGACTACTTGCAAGTAGTAACGAGCAGCAGATGATTGTTTTTCCAATAATTGAGAAGAGAGAAGCAATCCAAAAGCACATTGCCCTGTAAAACTAACCACAATTTAATTCTTATGAAGTGTTTTTTCTTTCTTTGATTGAAAGTTTGATTTTTTTTTTCAATGGTGTTAAAGGTGTTGCATGTCAATCTTCATGGAACCAATGCACAAGGTGAGTGAGTTGACATTGAGGGTGTTACCGTGGTAATGTGTTCTAATGTCAAACACATTGCAAGATGTGCTAATGGGTGTCCAGTACTGCTAAGACCAGAAGTGGTATATTGCCGTTTTTTCCAACATTGTGTCAAATTTTGGAAAAGATTATTTTGTTGAATTGTCAAACTTTCGTTCATCTTAGCAATCTGTTGAATTGAGACATGGAGTTTTTAGTTTTGGACTTATTGCCTCCAGGCAGTGATTGATCCTGTCTTATTCTGGTGTAGTACACGTATATGGGTGGCATGGTTGCACAGTGGTTAGCACTGCTGCCTCACAGCGCCAAGGACCTGGGTTCGATTCCAGCCACGGGTGACTATGTGGAGTTTGCACATTCTCCCTGTGTCTGTGAGTTTCCTCGCACAGTCCGAAGATGTGCAGATTAGGTAGGTTGTTCATGCTGAAATTGCCCACAGTGTCCAGGGATGTGCAGGCTAGATGGGTTAGTCATGGGAAATGCAGGGTTACGCAGATAATGGGTCTGGGTGGAATGCTGTTAAGAGGGCATTGTGGATTCAATGGGCCAAATGGCTTATTTTCACACAAGGGATTCTATGATTCATACAGTATTCACAAATGTCTAGTTTTAACTTAAGTTTTAAGTAGAGAGTCAGCTTTTTTTTTAACAGAAGTGACTTTTTTTGGAACAATTAAAATCCACCACAACTCCCATTGTCTTGCTACTGCAAAGTTACTAATTTGGAGATTTTTCCCACAAAGCCTGCCCCCAAAAGTACAGTAATAGGGGCAAAAAAAAAATACATGCACAGTTGCAGAGCTGGACAACTTCCTTCAATGGTGTGTTCCATGATTCGATCAAGTGGGTTTGCACCAGTTGACTTTAACTTCAATGGCAAACTTCAGATGCTGATAAAGTGTTTTGATTTTTCTTGTGTCAAAAGTCCGTTCTATTTCAATGTGAGATCAGACATTGCTCAAGTATATATGGTAGGTTTGATTGACATCTGAAAGTACTTTCTAATTTTTAAAATTTAAAGCTAGTACAAAAGCTAAACTGACACTCCAGCAATGTACTGCCAGAAATGCTACTTTTAGGTAAGGCATTAAAGACTCCCTCTGCTCCGCCACACCCTTCTCATACGTGTGCGCACACCTCAACATCCCATGAAGCAGACTGGGTGGGTGCAGCCCATGTCCTGACCAATAATTATGTCTGTCAATATTTATATTACTGATGACCACCACATTGCTGTGAGTGGGATCTTGCTGTGTGCAAATGCTTGCTACGTTGCAACAAATAATACACTTCAAAAGTACTTCTTCCTGGCTTATTTTGATATACTGTAATGATAGTACTAATGCAAAAGTCAAATGTGTTGAAGACACATTCACGTAATTTATTGATGCACTGGATGTTGTACTGCAACTTGTGTAATGCTCTTGCAGTGATGAAATAGTTGTAATGTGTGCTCATTCTTGTCACAAACAAAATGGCTGTAACAGTGAGTTTATCTGAGAATTTTATGTAATTGCGATTGTGACATTGGGGTCTGTATCATGTGCATTACCAACTGAAAGGGATGGTAAAGATTGGTGCTGTGTCCCGTTTCTGATTTATCACTAAAAGGATTTCTATTTTTCTGTAATGGCATCATTGGCCCTTACTATGGATAGTGTTTAGCTTTGCAATTCACCTTTAGCTTTATGTCTTGCTAAATAAATCAACCCTCCTGTCAGTGAAAAAAATGCTGTAAGGTATTCTGAAGGCAAAGGAGTTAGTCTGTTTAATGCAGATGGTGCTGTATTATGTGAGAGAGTTTTTTTTAAAGAATAGGTCTACTGTTTCCTGTGGGTTTGCCTTGTTTGGATGAGTTTTGCATTTCACTTCCTAGGCTGCTATTTTGGCACTACTGGAGTGAAAAACTTATGGGGCAAAGTGGCTGCCCTTTTCTAATTCTGTGAAAACTGATACAGGTACACAAGATGTCAAACAAGATGCCACAATCTTCTTGATAAAGGGTTATCTTTATCATTGGCAGCCAGACACTTTTTAAGAAGCTTTTGATCAGATGTGTAGTCTCAAATTAGATGAAAATAGTTCATGGTTTCAGGGTGGGGGGGGATGTGGGAAATGAATCACTACTGTAATCCAGCAGCTGCTTCAATTTTAAATGGGTTTAAATCAGTGGTTCCAGAGGGTACACTTCCTCCTGGTAAGTGTTCTATAATTCTGAAAATGCAAGCAAACCTGATATTTGAGACTTGTAATGTCTGCATGTAAAATAAGGTGCATTCAAGACTTGAGATTCTATACTACCAAGAGAACAACGAGACCCAGTTGATTTGTCAAAGAAACCAGAATACCAATAAATTTTCTGGGAGTGACACATAACTCTCTTGGTTTTCTAGTTCTTGCTCTACTTGCTCTTGTTTGGTAGTCTTTCAACTTGAGACGACGGTGTGTGCTTTACTGGTCACCTCTGTTAAACATTGCCTGGTGTGGCTCAGGAGCCCTATTTTAACATGACTGCCACATTTGCACTAGGGGGAAACAGTAAGCTGAGAAGGTGCAGTATTTGTTGGTTTCTGATATCTCTCAAATATTTGTTATTTAGAACATTGGTATTTTTGTTATTGTTCACTAGTTTACCTCTGAGTTGAGATTTTATTTGTAAATTTATAACTATTAATATTCTTCCATTTGAAGATTTTCTTCTGGGGGACTAGTGCTTTAGTTTCTTTCGTTCATAGAACGTGAACATTACTGGCAAGGTAAACATATGCTGTCTATTCTCAATTGCTATTGAGAAGCTGCTGGTGCGTTGTTGTCTTGATGTTTTGAATGGAATTTCTGGGATTTTCTACCAACAATGAAAGAACTGTGATATTGTTCTAAGTGCACATGGTGTATGGCTAAGGGTGGAACCTACAGATAGTTTTTTTTTCTTTCACTCATTTAATGGATGAAGGCGTCGCTGGCTAGGCAGCATTTATTGCCCATCCCTAATTTCCCAGAGGGCATTTAAGAGTCAACCACATTGCTGTGGGTCTGGAGTCACTTGTAGGCCTGACCAGGTAAGGATGACGGTTTCCTTCCCTGAAGGACATTAGTGAACCAGATGGGTTCTTCAAACAATTGACAATGGAGTCATGGTCATCATTAGACTCTTAATTGCAGATATTTATTGAATTCAAATTCCACCATGTGCCGTGGCAGGATTCGAACCCAGGGTCCCAGAACATTATCTGGGTCTCTGGATTAACAGTCTAGCGATAATGCTACTAGGCCATCACCTCCACTGACATTGCAGTCAGCATCCTGGGGATTACTGTTTATCAAACAATTAACTGGTCCAGCCATATAAACACTAGCTATGAGAGCAGGTCAGGAGCTAGGAATTCTGTAGCAAGTAACTCACCTGAATCCCATAATCTGACCACCATTTAAAAATGACACATAAGGCCCTTGTGTTGTGTGTGATATGTCCCTATCTCTGAGCCAGGAGGCCTAAATTCACCTGCTCCAGAGGTGTGTAATAACATATCTCAACAGATTAGAAAATATTCACCCTGAGGAACTCCTGCAGCGCTGTCCTAGAGCTGAGACTGGCATTCTACAACCACAATTGTCATCTTTGCTAGATATGACTGACCAGTGGAATGTATTCTCCGATTTTCATTGACTTTAACTTTGCTAGGGTTTGTTGATGCCATACTCTGTCAAATGTTGCTTTAATGTTTAAGGAGTAGTTACACTCAATTCACTACTGAAATTCAGCTCTTTTTTGGGTTTGGTCCAAGGCTGTAATCAAGTCTGGAGCCAAGTGGCCCTGTGGAACTCCAGCTCTGCATAGATGAGCAAGTTACTGCTGAGTAAAGTAGCACTGTTAGTGATATCCTTATCACCTTGCTAATTGCCAAGTTCAGGCCGAATTGGATTATTTAGGGATCATTATTGTCAGCTAGATACCAGTACCAGTACTGGTACAGCTTCATAATGGGTGCAACAAGTTCTGGAGTGCTATCTTCAGTATTATAGCTAGGATGACGTCAGGGCCCATAACCTTTACTAGATCCAATGTCTTCAGCCATTTGTGTCTAGTGCTATGAATCAAATTAGCTCAATATTTGCATCTTTGGGGGCATGTATGATTATTTGGCTAATGCTGGTTGAAAATGCCTTCAGCTGTGTCTTTCAGACTGAATTGCTGGCCTCAACAATCAGTGAGAATGGTATATTTATGGAACTTCTCCAATTAGTTGTTTAGTTGTTCGTTAGGATTGAATGTTAAGGCTATAGAGATTTGACCTGATCCATTGATTTGTGGTGTTGCTTAACTGTAGCATACTCCTTCTCTGTTTTAAACAGGTCTGTAGGACTTGGTGTAGCGTCACATGGTTGGTATCAATTTCAAAGCCTAGTGTACTCTTGTAATCGTTCCTGACTTGATAGTAATGCTTCATCCAAACAATGTTCAGCTTAAGATTACTGCGTCATCAGTTTAGGAATGATAGGTGATAATCAGCTTGATCTTGCATGTGATTGACCTGAAGACTGGAGTCCCGGGCCACTCCCTTCTGACTCTTTACCACTGTGCTCCCATCTGTGGTGTATCTGTCCTGCCAGTGGGATAGGACGTACCGAGGGTAGGTGGCAGCAGTGACTGAGATGTTGGCTGTAAGGTATGATTTGATAAGTGTGAATGATTGTCAGGCTGTTGCTGGACTAGTCTGTGGGATAGCCCTTCCAATTTTGGGACAAGTCTGCAAATATATCTAATGGAGGAAAAGTGGCAGCCAGCTGGCATACAGCAAGAATTCTCAAACAACAATGTGATAATGACAAGATTTTCTTTAGAAACATGCCAGTATTGGCTCCAAGACACCAGGGGAGAACTCCCTTAGCTCTCTCAGTAGTGGCTCGGATCTTTTTATATCCATTTGAGAGAGCAGACTAGGCTTCAGTGTGACATCTCCATTATAGGACAATGGCTCTGGAAGTTAAGTACAGTTAGGGTGATTCTCACTGCCTGTGCTTGGTTTTAAGCGTGGTCCCCTTTTTTTTTCCCGAATATTGGGCATTCAACTTTGCCAAGGCATAAAATAATCTAGGCCCGAAACGTCAAGTTTTCCTGCTCCTGTGATGCTGCTTGGCCTGCTGTGTTCATCCAGCCCCACGCCTTGTTATCTCGGATTCTCCAGCATCTGCAGTACCTTTTATCTCAAATAATTCTGTATATTGCTTTCTATTTGAAAGGCGCCAAGATTTCAAATTACCGTTTGATGTAATTCTCATCAGGGCTAGTGTAAAATTCTACATTTCTGTATACTGTCTTGCATTGTGCACTGCAAGTAAGTGTCTCCTTTTTGCTTTCAGCTAGCTTCAGTCAACATGGAGGCAGAGCCCTCCATTTTGGTTGATATTCCTGATGCTCTGAGTGAGAGAGAGAAGGTAAAATTCACAGTTCACACCAAGGTAAGTCTGCTCCTTCACACACTGCATAAAGTATAAAACTGTCTAACTTCCACTGTTTTAAAACCATTGTAGACAAAGTGAGATCAAAATAATTGGCTGGATTAGGTGCCTAGAACTTTTGAAAGTGAATGTTAGAAATGTCATTAAAATAGCATTTGCAACTTCTAAAGTGCCAACTGTTTACCATCCTCTGCTACTTGGGTAGATGGGAAAAATGGCTGTCTAACTGTTAACTCATTAAAGTTTTCAATGATTTGATCCATAAAGCTGTCTGAATTTTATGACAATGTTTTCTATGAATCTTTATTTTCTATGAATCAGTATTTTCCTGTCTCCATCAAAACTGAGCCACCAGTTGAAACAAATAATTCTGAAAAAGCTCAGGTCAAACAGCATCTATTATGAGAGAAACAATGAATGGTTTGAGTCTGGTATGAGTCTTCAGAACTGAGAAGTTATAGAAAATAGGTTATTGTTATCTTTTGGCAGGTGCAGAAGAGCAAGACAGCAGATGGTATAGAGGTTCAATGCAAAAGAGAAAGGGGTTGTCAGTGGTGGAGAAAGGGGACATGATGTGTAAATTAAGGTGTGAAAGGATGAGAATTGGTTCTTGCTATACAGGGCAAACAGCTGTGGACCTGTATATTAATTTGACACTTCTGGATGACATTGCTATCATTGTTCTGAAGAAAGACACGGGGCTGCGAATATAATTCAGTTGATTAAGACGACCTGAAAATGTCCAGGGAATTGCAGACCAGCCAGTTTAGCATTGCTGGGGGAAAAACAAATGAAACCTTACTTAGGGAAACAATAGAACAACTGGAGAAAGGAAATACAGTAATAGATGGCCAGAATTGATTTCACAGGGGAAAAACCTGCTCAACTAACCTTATTGAATTTCTTTGAAGTGAGGATGGCAATGCAACAGATGCAGTTTGTCTGGATTTTCAAAAGGCCTTTGATAAGATCACCCATAAACTATTGAATGAAGTTAAAAAAATGTTGAGTCTGAGATGGGTGGTAGTTTCCCTATTTGGCATCAAGACAGAAAATAGAGAGGAATAAAGGATAGTTATTCAGTGGTAGGAGGATCAGTGCTGGGGCCTCTGCTGTTTTAAAACTTAGATTGATGATTTAGATTTTGGAATCAAAAATCAACTTGAATTTACAAATGGCAACATTGGAGGAATAACTGATACGGAGGAACAAATCACAGGAGAGAATTAATAAAATGAAGTTCTACAGATAATTTGAATTAATGTATTTTGTGTGTTCCGTAATTATTTGCAAGGTGCAAGTCTAGCTGCAGTAGAAGAACAAATCTACCAATCGCTGAAGGTTGTACCACAGGTTAGCAAGCAAAGCCTTAAAGTGAAATGGTGCAAATGTTAATCCATTTTTGTGGTCTCAAGTTTGGTATTTGCATGTGCTAACAAAAGTTGAACCCCCACTATTAGCCACAAAATGCTTGCATTAGTCATCTCAGTTTATCACACCAAAGTGATATTTTTACTGAACAGTCATTTTATAACTGAGATCTTTGTTTTGGATACAATAAAAATGAAAGTGACAGGTTTGATGATCCTTTGTGATCACAAAGTATCTTTGTGCAATTTATTCAGTTTAAACTGTCACAATAATTTAATCTATTTTAAGCTATCACAACAATTTAATATGAATGACTTATGTTTTTTGTCACTTTTCAAATCCCCCACATCATGCCAGGCTGCACTCTGCATATAAGCTGACCACCATTTTTGGAGGAATTTTGATGTTTCAAAAGATAACTTGTATGCAGCCTCCAAGGTATATCTGGAGAATATATGTGAAATGTAGGGAAGTTCTGCAAAGCTTGTATAGAGCATAATTTATGCCCAGAGAGACTGTGCACTGTGTTTTAGGATGCCAGCGTTTAAGAGAGCTAAAGGTACTGGAAATGGTGCAGTGAAGATTTATTAGAGCAGTACCAGAGATGAGTAGGCTGGGCCTGTTGTCTAAAAAGCAGTGGGAAGACCTAATGGAATTCAAGTTATGAAACCTTTTGGCAAGGTGGATGCAGAATATTTTCTTGTCTATTGCTGCAATCGTCCATACAATTGATATAAGATGGACACCAAGAAATTACAGTATGAAATTCATAAAAACCGCCTTTTTCCAAAGAGTGGTAAAAATCTGGAACTCTGTGCTACAGTGAGTAGTTGAAGCAAATAGTACAGTATTAATATTTTAAGTGAAAGCTAGAATATCTGTGGAATAAGGGAATAGAAAATAATGATGAATATCTGTGAGGAAAGGAAGGAGTTCATTCAAGTGAAATATAAACTCTATGAATAAGTTCAACCAAATGGCTGTTTCTTCACTGTATTCTACATAAATGATTATGCAAGCTACTTCTGTGATCTGGATGTTTGGATGCTGGGAAACTGAACTCAACTGATATTTTGTGGCATTGTAGAAATCTCATTTAGCTTTAATGGGTAAATAATACATATTCCATTAGATTATGTCCTAATAAAACAGTACACCAGCTAACTTGCTGTGAGCATTGCCAACAGAGAACTGCAATCGGAGGAAACTATGAACGGTTTTCAACTTCATAACACTGCTGCCATGTGATCACTGCATCGTATTCAGTGAATCTGCGTACCAGAAAGTATTCTGAATTATTTTTTTCCCATTTAATATACACAAACAATATAAGTAGGCTCAATAAATGTGTAAAGGTTTTCTTTCTTGTATTCCTTTTTTAAATTATCCTTGCAACATTCTGACTCTAACCTGTCTTGTCAAATACTCTTGATTTTATCTAGTCCTGTTATTTCTGTGCTTTATGGAGTTTTCTTTGTGTTTGTCTCCAGCACAACTAATCTCCTTGCTAAATCATTTTTCTCAATATTTGATCTCTTTTGCCATTAACTTTTCTATGGCATCCCTTTCTCTATTTTTGTGACCACAAAGTTCCACCCACCCAAAAGTAACACTGAAAGTTCTGTTTTTTGTCATAACCATCTGAATTTCTTAATGGTCATTTCATGTAATAAATTAAGTCAGAAGCTGGTACCACAATCTCTTTAGTTTTTGATGGGGACGGCAGGAGAGAACTTGCTTCGATTGCTGATTTTCTAAACTTCCTTTTATGTACTAGTTCTTATCTCCGATCTCTCAAGTGCAGATTTTGAACAAACACTTCCTTGAAGATAAGTGCTTTCAGCTGTACTGTTAAAAGCAGTAGATCAAGGCGTACAGTTCATTAGTAGAGATCTGCAAAATGATGACTAGGGAAAAACTGTAAATTCTGTACATGACGTGAAAGGAACAGCGATTCTGAAAAGTTCTCATGGCTTATCTTGATACTTGAAAAAAAGGTTCTGCGAATTAACATTTTGGGAATTAAATATTTCTGATAATCGGTCGATGTAAATCTTCAAATGTTATTCATTTCTATCCCCCTCTCAATTTAGGTAGCATCCTATAAACTAGAAAAGGGTGAATGAAGGGTGCCATCAATTAGGAAATAGTGAAATAAGTGACTCCAAGATTATGAGAGGAAGAGAAAACTAGTTTCTCAGTTTTGCAAGACTCCAACTTTATTTAGGAATGAGTGGTACTCAAATGATGAGTGTAGGGAGGGATATAACAGCACATTTGAAGTGAAGGAGCTAGATGAGAAAAAAGGCAGGGGAACAGGGACTGCTAGTGTCTCGAAGGTAAATATTGTGACTGGGAAGGCTTGAATTGCTGATTGGATGCCAGCACATTTTCTCTGTATTTTGTTCTAGGGCAAACGGAGAGTACAGAAGACTGTTCCCATATCTGGGAGATGAGCTCAGCTCTATGTGGAGAGTTGGGAGCCTTGGGGGTAACAAAGCCTTGGCATGAGACCAATGATTTGGAATTTTGATGCCAGAGTGTGTCTAAAGTGTTGATGGATAAATCACCAAAATATTCACAAGCTGAGTTCCATTATATGGAGTGTGGGAAAGAAGGTTACTAATGTGTGTGGTGCAAACCATTTTGACAATATGCTTTTGGAAATTAATTTTCAAAGTGAAGTCTACTTGTTTTTTCTCGAGCATCTATTACATTTTTGTTACTTCTCCCAACTAAGTTGCAGAAACAATTTCCAAATATCGGCCTACTGAAGCAAAATGCATGAAAATGGGCATCTTTCAAATTCTGCACTAAGCAGCCAATCTTCTTGCAGCTGAGCATGTTTTACATCAAGCCACTGAACTTGCAGATTGAGTTGTATGGAATCTAACTGGACACTGAAATTTCTAAGAAAAATGCTCACAGTCAGGGTCTTCCAGGCATGCTGTGCTTCAGTATGATATAATACTAACAAAGTACCTAACTGCTGGCACTGTGCTAGTTGCACCTTTCCTGGCTTCAGGACTGTGGAAAACCTTGGTGAAATTCCAGCTGACGCCTGTTATGTGCTTTGACATAATTTGGCCACCAGCCAATGTAAAAACAGCCTCTGAATGTCATTCTAATTGTGTGAGGCAGAACTTTTCGTGCAAGAAGCCTCTTGGAAGGTCTCTCATAGTTTTGTAGAATCCTGCCATACGGAAGAAAGCCATTGGGCCCAACATTGTCCTTTTGAACAAGATACCCAACAATTCCTCCCTTTGCTTTTCCTATATCCCTGCAAGTTTTTCTTAAGTGTTTATTCAGTTCTCTCTTCTAAGGTGTAAATGAGTCATCAACCATCACCCTAACTGGTGTATATTTACAAACTAGTGATTTGCACAGTGACCGAAAGTCTTGTGAAAGTTATTTTGGGAGTGGATGGTTTGTTTTATACAGTTGGGCAGAGTAATAGCAATGACCTTCACATTGATTTCAAGCTGTCTTGTCCTCTGCATGGTAAATGTTGAGGTTTCTGAGAGAGCAAATTATTTTTGGGTTCAGGATATTGGCCAAGATTGCTTGATGTTTTCCCACTACTAAGGGGCTCCATATAACATGTGCAATAATTGACATAAACCTTCCAGGGGTTTTGCCTACATGTTTGTGATGAGAAGGTAGAATTTGTCCATTTGAGAGAATGCATCTTTCTCCCATCAATAGTAGTAGATTTGTTAACCCATGGTTCTTGGGCAGATAACCTCATCACCAATGAGTGACTCATACAATGGTGTAAATCAGAAAACACATCTGTGCTGGTCATGATCTTTTGTGGAATACTACCAGATTTGTCAAGGTGCAGTTTGGCCTCTGGTCATCTCTCAAAGTAAGAATTTGTAGCATTTGAATTCACAACCCACTTCAGTTGAACATACAAAGCAGGTGGCTCTACATTTAATAACTTCTGTGGACTTGCAAAGGATTGTGGTTACCTGAGTTATTTGATTTTGAAGAGGTCAGCTAAAGGGACTGTGGCACGTTTCTTGAAAGTCACTAATTTTGTGATAACTGGAGACCCACCTGTCTGGGGCTGGATTTATTACTATCAGGTTGCAGCTTTTCCTTTTGGGTTTTGCTGATTTGTCTATTTTATTTGGTGATTAGCCTGGGGAAGGTAAAGAACTTCCCAGTGCAACATGCCTGTTTATGGAAAAACCTCTTGTGGGCCTCATCTGGTCCCTGAGGCCCTGGTCCAGACTGAACTCTGACTACCGTCCTGATAAATATCCAAAAGAATACTTAATACTGTTTCCAGAGCAAGTACATTTGGCAAAGATCCTAAAGACATCTACTTGCATTTATTGACATCCTCCTTTGTTTGACATAACGTCACACCAACAGCCCCCGCTGAACATTTCATACCTTTTTATTTAATTTTTTTTGCTGTCAGGAGCAAAGACTTGGCCCAAATTGTGGTGTTCACAGAATGAATTTCTGAAGATGGAGCTCATTTTTTTTATCCTGTGTGGGGTTTGGGTTATTTAGAGTAGTAAACATAAAGCTTTCATATTACAAATTGTTAACCAGTTTTGCATTGTTGAGCAAGTCTTGTTTATAATTTCATGTTTAAAGAAATCTGTTGGTTTGATCTTTAATTCTAATACAAAGAAAGCATGTGATTGGCCATATCAGGAACTGTGTAAAAGTAATTAAATTTATGCTGTGACCCATGGAGTTGTGATATTAGAAAGACAGTGCAGTCCTCCCGTCTCAGTCATAATGCAGCTTTTGTCATCCAGCATTGAAGTTCTTCTAAAGAACACAACTGAGACCTATAAAGTAGCTTTATATTAAGATGGCTTGATGACTGGTAAAATTTAACATTGCCCAAAATTGTGAAGATTTCAATGCTAATCACCAAGTGTCTTCCGTCCATGAACTTTTTTTTTTTTTTTTGTTTGTTTGGTTAAGCTTATTGGCTGGTAGTTGCTACATCTTTAAGTTTGGCAAAAAACTCTGGACTTTTATTGTTGGGAATTGGGCATGACGTGATGGTGGAAAATCAGTGACCTTTGAAACATGGGTGGGAGCCAGTGATTGCTGCTAAGTGGAAGTGATTAAAAGTCTTTGGGTGAAGAAATCAAAATGTCCCCATGATAGGGATATACTAACACTTGATGTCTCCTCATTCAGACCACACTGCCATCCTTCAAGAAATCAGAGTTCTCGGTTATTCGGCAGCATGAGGACTTTGTCTGGTTGCATGACACCTTGGTCGAGAACGATGACTATGCTGGTATTATTGTGAGTAGCTGGAACGCATTCAACAGTTGATGTCCATGTGACTATGCATATGATTAATGCTTCATGTGGATAGAATCTATTATTTTCTTAATGGTGAAAAAGACAAAGTCTGCCGGGGGGGGGTAGCATGAAGATTTGTGTCCAGGTAAATATTGCTGAAAGCGAATGAACACAGACAAAATCTAATGAAAATGTATAAAGGAATATTAGCATTCATTTTTATGATGACTGCAACAAAACGGGAGAGAATGACACTTCAGATATGTAAAGCCTTAGCTGGACTCCATCTGGAGTTAGTTTTGAATCTGATGAAGACCTTGGAGGTTCAATGCAGATTAACCCTTTCAATCTGTTGTAATTTAAAATTAAAGGGAGAATTGTATAAAGTTGACTTGTTTATAAGGCCTTTGAAATAATAAAGGAATGTAGCGGGATAGAAACAGTGAAACAATTTCCCAAGAGAAATTTAAAACCAGCAGCAACAATTTTAAAATTGGAGCCAGGCAATTTAAGAGTGAAATTGGAAAATAGTAATTTTTTTCAATAAAGGATAGTGAAAATTTTGAACTTTCTTGTCTCCAAAAGAATTAGTAATCCTAGCAGTCAACTGAAGCCTTCTAGACTGAGATCAACAGATTTTTGTTGATTCTAGGCTTTAAAGGATGTGGAGCAAACGTTTGTAGATAGAGTTGAGATACTGATCACCCATGATCTAGAAAAATAATGGAAGAGGTCCAAGGGTGTGAATGACTGCTTGCTGTTCCATTTAAATTTACATTGTGTGTAGCTTTAATGTTTAGTATACCTTTTTTAAAAAAGGTTTGCGTTGAAACGTTGAACATGGGGTCAGATAAAGTTAAGTACTCGAGGCATCTGGTTTTATGTTGTATGTAATTGGTAGTTAACTCTTTTTTTTTTAAAAACGTCTTTCCTTCTATCCCCATCTCATTCAGATACCTCCAGCACCTGCCAAACCTGACTTTGATGTTGCAAGAGAAAAGATGCAAAAGCTGGGCGAAGGGGAAGGCTCCATGTCAAAAGAGGAATTTAATAAAATGAAGCAAGAACTTGAAGCGTAAGCTATTGAAAAAAATGTCATCCTTTTGATTTGTGACAAGTCATCTCAGCAGTTACTCTTCAGATGGAATACAAGCAGGGATGGGGCTTAGTTTTAAAATCTACAGTGGAAGGACTGGGAATAGGCTGACTAATAATGTGTTTTTTCTTTCTCTTGCTGAAGTATGACTGCTGTTTGCATTAATTTTGATCAGAAGTTGAGTATGGCATTTAAGATGCTATTTTAGAGTCAAATTTTGCCCAAGAATTATGTTGATTTTGTTTGTAAATATGACCTAGCCATTATTTTTATTCAGTTAAACATCATTGATTTTATTTGTTACATAAATTAAATAATTTGTGATTATTTAGTATAATTGATTCTCACTTTTCCACCCGCTCTCTTCTTTTTGTTTAGGGAGTACTTAGCTGTCTTTAAAAAGACTGTGTCCATCCATGAAGTCTTTCTTCAGCGACTTGCAGTTCACAGTGTTTTGGGCAAAGACCATAACTTCCACGTTTTCCTAGAATATGACCAGGATGTAAGGCAGTAAAAATGACTTTTTTTCTTCCTTGAAAGTCTTTGAGGCAGAATGTTCCCATTCTCGCTTTAATTTTAAGTGGGAGAGGTGCTGATGGTGAGGAGAAGTGACAGCTAATTGAATTCCCTAAATCACTTACGTCTCTCCCATAAAATAAGGTTCAAAAATCATGACCACCAGTGGTTTCAATTCAGATTGGTAGAATTGCAGGACATTTCTTGGTCTGAAGAGGCTTTAATTTAAATCTGGCATGTTTTGGTCTACATAAGGAATTACTAACTTTAAGCACTTCTGCTCAATATAGTCCTAGCCACTTATTTGCTAATGCGTTAGCTTCTATTCACCATTGCTCCCTTGTCTCTTAGAACAATGCTACATAAAGGCTAATTGTGCCACAACATGAAATCTCTTTGAAGGCTATCTAATTAATCTCACCCTATGCTCTTTCTCCCTTCGTCTGCAAATGTCCCTTCTCAATCCCTGCACAAGTGCCAACCTTATCATAGCTACCATCAGCTCTGAAGAAGGGCCAGTGGATCCGAAACGTTAACTGTTTTCGCTCCACAGATGCTGCCAGACCTGCTGAGTTTTGCGAGTGATGTGTGTTTGTTTGTTTTTATTTCCTATTTCCTATTTCCTATTTCCAGCACGTGCACTTTTCAGTGTTTTAAGTGGAAAGCAGAGGTTTTTTTAAATGCAGTACATTACGATGATCTGGAATGTGCTGATGGAAGCACAGTAGACTGAAGTGCTTGAACTACTTAATTATACTTGAGAAGGGACATTTGCATAACGAGCTTTTACTTTTTAAATTATTTAAACAGTTTCTTAAGTATCACTTAAGAATTAGTCTCCTAGCAAGCAGTTCATTGTTTCTCTTGCTTCCTTTTTACTTTCCCAACCTTTGCTGCATTCAAAGCCCCTTTTTTATTCATTTATGGGATGCAGCTAGCTTGCCCAGCATTTCTTGCCCATTCCTAGTTTCCATTGAAGGTGATGGTGAGCTGCTGCCTCGAACCATTGCAGTCCATGTGGTGTAGGTAGACTCGTAGCACCGTTAGGAAATTCCAGGATTTTGACCTAGCGACACTGAATGTATTTCCAGGTCAGGATGGTGAATGACTTGAAAGGGAATTTTTGGGCAATAGATTTCCCATTATCTGCTGTCCATGTCCTTTTAGGTAGAAGTGTGGGTTTGGAAGATGTTGTCTAACAGCCTTGGTGAATTTCTGCAATGCATTCTCCTAGACAGTATACACTGCTGCTACTGAGTTTCAGTGATGGAGGCACTAAATGGCACCACACATGCAAACAATCAAGCACACCATGTTGTTCTGGATGGTGTCAAGCTGCTTGGGGTGTTGTAGCTGCATTCACCCAGGCAAGTGGGGAGGATTCAGTTGTACTCCTGACTTGCACATTTTTTTTTAAAGTTGGTGGACAGGCTTTAGGGAGTAGGAAGACAAATTACATGCTGCAGGATTTCTAGCCTTTGACCTGCATTTATATCATATAACGTAATATAAACCACAGCATTTATATTATTGGCCTAGTTTATATGGTCATTTTAATCCTATTTTCCAGCACTTTACTCATTGCAAGTGTACATCTAATACTTCTGAAATATTGAGGGTTTCTGCCTCTACCACCCTTACAGACAGGGATTCCCGGATTCCCATCACCCTCTGGGTGAAATAAAATTTCTCCGTAACCCCTCTAAACCTCCTGCCCCTTAGCTTTAAAACTGTGCTTCCGGTAATTGATCCCTCCAACCAGGGAAAAGTTCTTCACTGTCTACCCTGCGAATAGTTGTGTAAGCTGTTTTGTTTCCGGTGCCTTAGTCAATGTCTAGTTTCTTTCATTTTTCCCTTTCTAGTGGTTGATGCAATTGGGTGGCTTGCTAGCCCCATTTCAGATGGCAGTAAACCACATAGTGGATCTGAAATCACACTTAGTCCAGAGTACACCAGAGCACATAAGGAAACTGCTGTCCTTACACCTAAAGGATGTCAGTGAACCACTTGGGGTTTTAAAGCAATCAAGGATGATTTCACAAAGAACAAAGACTAGTACAACACAGGAACAGGGCATTGTGCCCAGCAACACATGATGCTTTTCTAAACTGAAAACCTTTTGCCTCCACATGGTCTGTATACCTGTACTCCCTGCCTATTCCTCTATCTGTCAAGATGCCCCTTAAACATCACTATTGTATCTGCCTCTACCACCACCTCTGGCAGTGGATTCCAGGCATTTCCCCCACATTGTGTAGTAATAAAAACATTAAACTTACTCCCTTCTACCTTAAATCTATGTCCCCTGTTAATTGATATTTCTAACCTGGGAAAAAGACTCCAATTATTCATTCTTTTCATGCCTCTCATAATTTTATAAACTTCTATCAGGTTGCCCCTCATCCTTGGTTAAAGTGAAAACAAACCAAGTTTAGCTAATATCCTCCAAACCAGGCAACATCCTGGTAAACTGTTTCCGTGCCCCCTCCAAAGCCTCCAAGCTTTGTTCTCAAAAATAAATAATGATTTCACGGAGATGAACAGTGAGAGGAATCTCATGCCAGTTTTTAAATCTGTCTGTTGCACTAAGTGCTAATGTTTCTAAGCATATCCTGTAAACTGAGCCTCAGCTGTCTACTGAGAAAGTTGTTTTAAAACAGCTAAGTCCTTCAAGTCCCCAAAACTTCCCCTATTCAACTAAATTATTGCTGTTTTGTACTTGACCTGACTATAACCTCCTTCTGTTTGTTTGTATCTTAGCTAAGTGTCCGAAGGAAGAACACAAAGGAGATGTTTGGTGGCTTTTTAAAGAGTATGATGAAAAGTGCTGATGAAGTACTCGTCTCTGGAGCCAGGGTAACTTTGACATGACTCATTTTTAAAGACCATGGAAATTTGGGATATAAATATGACTTGAATTTTGCCATTTATGTTTATATAAAAGTTAAGGTTATAAGACTAAATTTTTTTTTGATGAAAAATAGTCAACTTTTGAATAACGTTTTTGAAGAAGTTGAAGTGCATCTTCTCGGGCTCTTTGAGCTGATTAGACCACGCCTGCTTCTGTTTTCTCTCTAACTGTTTCAGATTGCCTCACGATTACAGCTGCCATGTTTGTGACTGGCCATGCCAATCAGACCCCCAAAAGTAGCACAGAAGAGATCCCAAATATATTTATTATTATAAATAATAATCTCTGTGGACATGAGCACAACTCCTGTAAAAGTAAATTAATCAAACTTGTCAGATCCATCAAAGATGAGCCATTTCTAAATTTCGACATTTTCACACTTTTCTCCATAGTCCAGAAAACAATACTGCTTAGCAGCAAAACACACTCTAAACAAAAAATCAGCCTCCTCTTTGCCTTCAGAGCCAAATAACACATCCCAATCTGCCTCTTTAATGCACCATTATAAAGGCCGTCGTTGTCAGCAATCGTGTTGTCATTGCCTGTATCATTTCACAAGTGATCATCTTCTGTATCAGTCAATCACATTTGTTATTGTCTGCATTTCTTGAATGATTTTATAATCTACATTCCAATTTCATCCCAGGTTTTACCACCCATTCACAGATTGCTAATGCCAGAGCCCATATGTCCCCACCTTATGAACAATCGTCCAGCCATTCAACTTTATACCCGTGCTATTCTTGAGCTTTTCTGACATTAGTGGGATGTATGCAAGGCCAGTATTTGTTGCCCATCCCTAATTTCCTTGAACCGAGTCCAATGCTAGTCCATTTTGGAGGACAGTCAAGTAAGCCACACAGCTGCGGCTCTGGAGTCTCATGTGGGCCTGGCCAACCAGATGGAACATTTCCTTCTTTAAAACCATAGTCAACCAACTGGGCTTTTGGCTCAGTTGATTATGGTTTCATGGCTCCCATCATTGAAACTAGCTTTCAATTTCAGATCTGCATTAATTTGAATTTAAATTTAACAACCAGCTGTCGTTGTGGGATTTGGACTTGTGTTCCTGTGGCTTTAAATAAGAGCAATGTTGGAGAAACTGAGCAGGTCTGGTAGGATCCGTGGAGAGAGAAACATAAACGTTTTGAGTCTGACATGACTCTTTAGACCCCGGGGCATTAACTTGGGTTCTGGATTACTAGTCCAGTGAGATTACCACTGTTGTCGTCTCCCCCATCGTTTTAGAAAGACTTCCAATGGTTGAAGAAAGCTAGTTAGATCACCAGTTAAAATCAATGCACTGTCACTATTTTGTGATCTACAGCAGCAACCATGTATTGATGAGGTGTAATCTGAACGTTTCAAACCACATTTAACCACCTCTCCTTTGTGGTAAATGGGGAAGATTACCATTTTGAGGAAATCACTGATTTGGGAGGATTTTCTCTCGATCAAACTAATGATATTCTTTATCCCATTGGGCATACGTGACTGCAGAATGGTGAATCTAATCTTTTCATGGCCGATTGTCTTATGTAACACCCATTTAGCTCCAACTTTTGCTCACTGTTTTGGCTGATGTGAATATTTTCAATTCTTGTCCATGTTCCTTGTGCAATCCTGGTCTCCGGTCACAGTACAAAATTCTTTCAGCTTTTTTAGACCTGGTACATAAAGACAGGATTTCAAATCAAGAGTACCTAACCTTCACCTTAATGTCAGGATTCTAATAGGTTCTCAAGAAACTGTTCATTCTGGCCATTTTCTCTGACGTATTCTGCAGTTTTATCTTCCAGCTTTGCCCACATGCTAGAGTTTACTCTGTGCATTTACTGTTAGGCATTAACCTAAGTTGTGATGTTCTCTAATATTCTTCTCCATTACCTTGAAGTCTCCAGCTCTGCACTATTTCGCTTTGATACCATGTCATCATTTAGAGAGTGGGATTATTGAGACAATTGTCTTGATATTACACATGAAAATCCACTAACACAGGAACTGAACAGTCAACTTCATTGGTGTGCAATTCTATGATTCTATCAATTGGGCTTGTACCATGGATGAGTTAGTGCTTGACACTCAATTGCCACTGAAGTCAGTGTTTTTTTTTGTCTAACTTCAGGGGTTGATTTATCACTGAGTATGTATGTATGTTTTAAAATTCCTTGCCAAAAGTTTGGATTGACTTTTACATGCAATCAATTATTACTTGAGCATCTACACTAAGTGCAGTCACGGAATATTGGAAGAATGGTTCAGAGAACCATAGATTTTAAAGGTTGTCATCTCTGACACGAGAATTCAGCTACAGCATTGAGACCCAGATCCATGGACAGCACTGAACCTTCATCTTAAGGTTCGAACATGTGCAATCATGGCAAAATGGCCAGCAAGCTGGCTACAGAAAACAAATGAGGCAGTAAGGTAGGTATTCACACTGTCAGAAGATAAGAACTCCGTTCCATGCAGATCAATGCTGAATATGTCGCTGGATTACAAGTTACATAAATGATTTTAACTTGAATTGGAAGTACACTTTCAAGTTTTGCAGCTGAGACTAAGCTTGGCGGTGACTGTAGTTAATACTGTAGAAGATTGTGGAATGCAAGATGTTTAACGTAGAATTGGGTGTGTAATTGGCAAATTCATTTTAATATGGATAAGTGAGAATTTGCATTTTGATGGGAATAAAGCCACAAAATCCTTGGAAAATAAGAATCTAAGTGGGATTAAAGAATCAGCGCAATGTTTCCAAATACATTAATCCCAGCGTAATAACACGTGTTAATAAGGCCACAAGTAAAATCCAATGAAGCACTAGAGCTGCTTTGTAGAATGACCGGTGAAACCAGAGAAGTTAGTGTTGAATTTGTAATGTACCTTGCTTGGATTGACTACTTTTGGAGTACTGTGCGCGGTTCTAGTCTCTTTTGTGAAAAGGATATTGAGGCACTAGATAAGGTGCAAGTAAAATCCTCAAATATGGTACCAGAACTAGACTTGGCAAGAAAGGTTGGATTGCTTAGGAGTTCCTTTTTTAAAACAGGAAAGGCTGGCAATTGGCTTAAGAGGTCTTGAATATTGTGAAGCTATTTGAAAGGCTAGATGTAAGGAGATGTTGGCACTTGTGTGGAAACCATGAATAGGTGACACTCCTGTAGTAAAAACAAAAAATGCAATAGGGAATTTGAGAGAACTTTCTTTACCTGGCAAGTGACGAAGTCTAATTAGAGGCTAGTGTGCTTAAGACTGATGGCATAGCTGCCAGCAGAATGGTAGAATAGAAGCATGCAAGTCCCTTTAACCCAGCTATGGATGATTCAAATCACCCTCTATTTATAAGGGTCCTTGTGATAGTGACACGACCTCCTAGGCCTGAAGGTGAAGTTCAAGTCCCACCTGCTCCAGAGGTTATGTCATAACATGTCTGAACAGTTTAGTTTTAAAACATGCTAATAACGGTACACTTTTAAGGGCAAATTAGATAAGCACACAAGAAAAAGAATAAAATGTTTAGAACATAGAACAGTACAACACAAGAACAGGCCCTTCAGCCCATCATGTCAATGCCACCCATGATGCCATTCTCATCAAATTCTATCTGTCTGAAAGTAGCCTGTATCCCTTTATTCACTGCCTGTTCCTGTGTCTGTCTAAATGCCTCTGTCTCCCCTATCAACACTTCCCAGAAACCTACCACCCTTTGATTTCTTTTTTTTCAAAAAAAAACTTGCCTCGCACATTTTTTTAAAAACTTTTCCCTTCTCAGGTTAAACCTATGCCCCTTCCTATTTGACATTTTCTGGGAACAAGACTGATTATCCACCCTACCCATGCCTCTCACTACTTCTATCAGGTCAGCCCTCAGCTTCTGTACTAAATTAAATTATTGCAAAATATCTACAGCACCAGAACAGACAAACTTGTGCTTCACAAGCCTTTTCCCATTCCTTTTCATCTAACCTTAATCTCTGCTCCTATTTCCTTCTCCCTTTTGTCTTTACCTAACTTCACATTAAATGTGCAGGCAAAGTTAGTTTAAGAGACGCAAGCAAAAACTTGAATAAGGCAGGTTAATGCCAACAGATCCCTTGAGCCAAATGTCTTGTTTCTGTGCTGGTAAATGCTATGCAATGTTTTAGATTGAGCAGTATTCCACTGTAGTCTGCCAATTTGACTGTGCCAGAGCTGTCTGAATCTGGGCATCTTTGGAATGTGCATGCTTTTTAAAAATTTTCAATAAAGCCAGGTTTCCCCAGGTTAGCTTGGAATTTTAATATCTGTAGTCAAGGTTACTTCAAGAGGGGAGTTCTGATAGAGACTAGTTTGGATGTGGGCCAAAGAAATGGGCATAGAACATTCATGAAAAAGCAGAATGTCCTATCATTCAATTTTAATCATGGTAAATCTGTGTAACTTATCTTTAATTTTCCCACCTTGGTTCCATACTGCTTGTTAGTCTTGCCTAGCAGAAATCAATCTAGCTTCATTCTGAAATGTATAATTGATTTGAGCCTCGAGCTTCTACAAGGTTGGGGTGTCTTTGGAGTGAGATTTCAAGATTTCTGCTAGTTGTTTTGTAGAACATCTCGACATCACACGTGAATGGGCTTGTTCTAATTTTATGCTTTGGAGCACTGGGGTCATAATTTATAATATGATCAAAAATCCAAGGAGGAATTCAGAGTGGCTCAGATGTGGAACTTGTTACCTCTCAAGTAGTTGAGCATAGCCTGAATGCATTTAAGATGGAAATTAGAAAACCAAGAGATGGGAATAGTATTAGATGTAGTAAGGTGAGAGGAGGCTTGTATTGAGCCTAAAACTGATCCAATTGGGTGAGTGGTCTACTTTTGTACTGCACCATGCATGCAAACAAAAAGTAACGTTTCTTTTCCTTGTGCAGGATGCTGATGAGTTCTTTGAACATGAGAAGATCTTTCTTGTAGAATATGGCATCAAAATTAAAGACTCAGCAGTAAAGGCAGAAAAAATGACAAAAGTCCACAAAAGTATGTAGCAGTGTGCCTGGTTATATTTCACTAGCTTTCATAAAGAATTAATAGCTTTTACGCAAATTTCTTCTTAAAAACAAAAAAGACAGGTTAGAATAAATTGAGTTGACTGCCAACCCTATTTATTTTGATGGGAAATGTCTCTTTCTCCAGATGTTTCTGATGATTACCTCAATTTATCCTCTTCCTTGAATGAACTTGCGATAGACAATAAAGCTCCACTGAACACGTAAGTCCTTTCCTCCATACACATAACGATGTGCTAGTTGCACCTGTTAAGTCATGTACCCTCATTGCAAACTCCCACAGATTCATTTCTAAAAAGAAACATTTCAGGTGCCCTGGACCAGCAATATGTACTTGTCTGTAGTTGAGAAGGTGTTGGTGAGATGGTCTTCTGCCTTGAATCATTGCGGCTTGTGTGGTGAAGGCACTCCAACAATCCTATTCAGTAGAATGTTCTAGGATTTTGATCTAGAGATGTTGAAACAATGGAATGTATAGTATGTGGCTTTCCAGAATTGGTGATGGTCTTATCATGTAACTGCTTTCCTTGTCCTGTTTGGTTTTGAGGTGTGTAGAGTGTATTGTCTCAATTGTTGTGGTGTCTCCTGTGGACAGTACACATTGCTGATGATGAAAGATATGGATGTTCCAGGTGGCTGGGCTATCAATCAAGCAGATGGGAATTTTCCTAAACTTACAACTTTAAAAATGCCTCAACTGTAATGAGACATTTACAGGAGCTTTAGAGTCTTGATGACCTGATTTGAGCAAGGTTAAAATGTGTCCGAATACAAATGTGAAGGGGCGAGTGAGCTGGAAGGTTCATGGTATACAGCACAGAAGAGGTCCTTCAGCCAAACGAACCTATACCACCAAAAATTATGCATTTTAATTATATAGCAGGGATTTGAGGCTTAGAAATTGTTCCTGTAATGTGTGTGGCATAGAGAGCATAGAGCAGGTCTAAATTGGAAGTGGAATGTCTTTGTCTTTAATTCTTATGTTCATTACAATGTCAACCTTTTGTATCAAACAAAACTGTTGTTAAAAGGAAGAATAATGTGGGGAATATGAATAGTTCTTTATGAATGAAAATCTGATTTCTCTTTCTAGCTACTACATAAAACTTTCAGAGCTGTTTGAGAAGCTCAGGGTAAGTCTGGATTATAATTGCAAGTAATAACTTAAATCCTCTAAGTTTTAAAAAAAAAAATGCATGTTATTAATAGAAATTTGCTGCTGTTTTGTGGTCCTTTTTGCTTAAGGAAAAGGTGAATCTGTTCCACAATTCAGTTAACTCATGAGTGATCTACCTGATAGCATTTTGGCTTGGAAGGAGTAGTCCATTTGGCCCCTCCAGCATGCTCCACAAGAGTTGTAACTCCCCTCCATTTTACCTGTCTTAGCTCCATATCTCTGATACCCTTGACTAACATAATCAGTCAGCCACAAATGTAAGATTTATTAAATTGTTTTCCTGCCATAGCTTATTTTGTAGGAATTGATGCCAATCACTGTAATGTGGTGGTGGTACTTTGGGTTACATAACGGTGAGATCCCAATGAGCAGGTGACTATTTGAATACTAACTTCAGATGAAGTAACTCCTTCCAGCTAGTTCATTTATTTTTGAACAACAATGTTACTAAAACAAAAAAAGTCTCTCAAACTTGAATTTGTATTAATCAGAATTTTCACAAGTATTGACATCATCGGGAAAACCCCTACTTCATGCCAGAGATCCGGGTTCAGTTCCACCTTTGGGTGACTGTGTGGAGTTTGAAAATTCTCCTCCTGTCTGCATGGGTTTTGTCTGGGTGCTCCGGTTTAGCCCCACAATCCAAAGGTGTGTAGGTTAGGTGGATTGGTCATGCTGAATTGCCCATAGTATGTAGACATGTGCAGGCTAGGTGAATTAGCCATGGGAAATGCAGGGTTACAGGGATAGGGTAGGGGGTTGGGTCTCAGGGTGCTCTTCAGAGAGTCGGTGTGAACTTGATGGGCTGAATGGCCTGCTTCCACACTGTAGGAATTCTGAATTTTTGATTCTCTTAACTGGGCAATCCACTTAAATCGACCAAAGAAAACATACCACTTAAGAGATTTAGTTCTCTGGTTATTTAGTCACATCCTCATTGAGAGTCAATGAGCTGTTGCTGTAAGATTGGAGTTAGTATAATCCTAGGAGAGAGATGGCAAGAGTTAATTACTGCTAATTTCCTTGCCATCTTTCACTTTGTAAGTTGAAGAGCAGTTACCAAGAAATGGTTTGTGAAGGACAAAAACCAAATGAATGAGTTACAATAAGTCAGAAGATGCAATGAGAATGTTGGAAGGGTGTTAATGTTTTTGAGCTAATGTAGTAGTTTTTTAAAATCCATTTTAAAAAAAAAAAAAATGGAACAGTTGCAGGAAATATAACCATGGTTACTGTAGTCTCCTGCACCTGATCTCCATCTCCTAAGGTTTTTGCCTTTTTGTGTTTGGGCTGTTGTCTGTTTTTTGCCTTTCCCAGGAGATTGCTTTATCTTCAACTGGCTAGTGGGCTAATATGGTGCTTCACGAGTCTCAACAAATAGGGAAGGCCTAGATGCTCTTTTTCTGTCCGGTGTACTTGTATTTTTAAAGGCAAGACTTTGGTCCCTAAATGTGAGGGAAGGGAAAACTGAAGAATATGCAAAGCAATTGGGAAGAGACAGGGAAGACAGTGTGAAACTTCAGCTGCTCTGATAACATGTCATGCCCATTTATAGATGGAAACTACTTGGCCATCATATCTGCTCTGGTCAACAAAGATCTGATGACACTCATCCCATTTTCCAGCTCTTGGCCCATACCTCTGGCAGTACAAGTGAATGTCTCGATACTCGGAGATAGTAGGAACTGCAGATGCTGAAGAATCTGAGATAACAAGGTGTAGAGCTGGATGAGCACAGCAGGCCAAGCAGCAGCAG
>JAHRHZ010000275.1:9241766-9277333 GCA_024137785.1 Ginglymostoma cirratum
AGGGTCTAGGCCCGAAATGTCAGCCTTCCTGCTCCTCTGCTGCTTGGCCTGCTGTGTCCATCCAGCTTTACACCTTTTAATCTCTATACTTGGGTGTGTTTTGATCATAATGCTGTATAATCCTGATTGCACAGGAACTTAGGAAGGAAAGAAGAATCAGAATTTATTTTTAAGAACTGTAAAGGACCTCCTTCAGTAAATGACTTTGTTAAGTGCAGGATTCCAGCACATTGGCACAATATACTTAGAAATAGGCTGGTGAGGAGTAAGACTGAGAAATGCAACGGAAAAAGGATAAATGTGTAGTTCTTCACTGTCCAAAGGCTGTGAAATGTTCTAATTTAAATTGTCTTGACTGAGGGTTTTTTGGTTGTTCACTAAGTATTTTAAGGGATATGGAGCAAAAGTGTATTAATGAAGTAGTAGTGAAACTGAGATGCCATGATCTAAGTGAATGCTGGAACAGGCGTGATGGGATGAGTAGCCACTTCTCTCCACCCCCCTCCCCCCTTGTGTTTCTATACAGTGAGGTGTTGATGTATGTTTAAAAATTATCAAACAACAAACTACTTCTTGGTGCAACCTCCATTTCTTTTTAATTTGCTACTGCCCACAATCTGATTCTTAACTTAAGCAAGCGCCAAAATCAAAATTTCAATAAGGCACACCCTACTCCCTTGCTATCTAGTGTATGCCATTGTGGTGTTTCTCCTTACCACATGCATTGTAATTAAAAGTCCCAATTTAAATGCTCTACCTGTGAAGACCCATTTCTTTCTAGTAGCAACAGTTTTTTTTTTGGAATTTAGCTACTGAAGAATGGTGTACTGAGCAAAAGTTGGGTAGTAGAGGTAGAGTTAACCCTTGTACCAGGAGTGTGAGGAAGTTCATTCATGATTCTTCTGTTTCTGTTCCAGGTGTTGCAATAGACCAATTGCAACGCAATTTAGGTGCTAAACTGCCTATTTGGGTCAGGATTTGTACCCAGAATACCAAATTAATTGCCAGTTTTAGCTAGTTGGTGAATTTTTAACAGTTTTAACACCTGGAAGACTGAGTGCAAATGGCTGACCAAGTAGAACAGAAGAAAGGACTTTCAGGATATTTTAGTCCCTGGGTGTGTTGACCTTCATCAGTTTCATGAGCAACTGATGCAGTTATATTGTATTGGTCTGCAGAGGCCTGCCCCTCAAGAAATAGTATCTCCTGAAAAAGCTGTGCAACACCAAATAAGCTCCACCAGTGGAGAAACTAGAGGTTGTCAATGAAGTCTCACCTTCAGGATTTGCTTATCCTTCCAAAGATGATGGCAGCATGGTGGGTGTGTACAATGGTAAAACCTTCAATGAGTTTGAAATCAAGACTGACATAATTGGACATTATCTCAGTGTTCTCCATCACTTACAAGCCTGTCAAGCTCACCAGATCTGGTATTGCTGTCATTTAGTCCTCTAGTTCAACCCTCTAAAATAAACTATTTGCAATGGAAACTGCAATTAAAACTATTCGTGTGTGCGTCACTGACAAAGTATTACCCGAATCTAGTTGCCCAAGAAGAGGTGATGATGGATGACTTAAAAGTGCTGTTGTCTGTGGTTCTCACAATCTGTTAGGGAGAAATCTTGGAACTTTGTACTTGCCAGTCTTGCTTTTATTGATATGTTCTATTCAGATTGTGTATGAGTTGGAGGTGGTACCATGCATCTGCTTTTGTTCTAGATGTAGTACGTACATTTGAGGGATCAGCAAATACATTGGTGAATTGCTGCAGTGTGTCCATTAGTATGCAATGCAGTCACTCATCCTTTGAAGGTTTATAACCACCTGAGGCAGCAAATAGACTACTGTCAACAAAAGAGCAATGCTAATTTCATCCACGCTATACTAATGATACATGGGGTGATTTTTAGACCACGGTCTGAAGAGCTGATTAATTACATGTTCTGTTTCTCCTCCTGCACCTGCTAAATAACTCTTAGCCTTAGCAATAACTTATTATTACTGAACATTTATTACCACTTCTTCTTTTGATGGGCAATGAAGCTTGAACTTTACATTGGATGTTTAAATTTCTGGTTTGAATTGGCCTGATGCTTAAACTGGCTTATTAACAAATCAGTTCCTGTTTTACTGATTTGTTTGTTTATCTCTTTCCACCATATCCACCATTGACAGAAAGTAGAAGGAAGAGTGTCAAGCGATGAAGACTTGAAGATGACAGAACTGTTAAAATATTACATGAGAGACATACAGGCAGCAAAGGTAATATAACTAAGGCATATTACTTTTCAATATTGTCTCTAGATTTGTAATCCTGGAAGCCATCCTAGACTTCAAGATTTGTTTTTAATATTTTACTGATATTATATTATTCTGGCACTTAAATAATGATGCTATGATTTTGTTTTCTGTTAGAATAAATGTGAATTAGGAATGCTGTTTATCTTCCCAAATACATTTCCCTGTAATTATGTTTTTTGAGTTTTTGGCTAAGATCATCCTGTTGCAATTTTCAAATTACATTACTTGATCTTGATTGGAATGAATAAGAATAAATTCAACAACTCATCCTGGTGCTTTGACCCAAGAGTGAGGAGCAGAGGTAGTCTTTGATCTAACTATGCTGAATTCCACTTTCCTGCATTTCTCCCCAAAACCCCTGATACCCTTACTGATTTTTAAAATCTGTAAAACTCTGCCTTGAATATACGTAATAACCCAGATTTGTCTGCCTTCTGTGGCAAAGAACTTTACAGATTAACTACCCTCAGAAGAAATTCTTCTTCATCTGACTTAAATGGACAATTCCTTACACTGAGATTAGCACCTAACCCACTCAACCTGTCCTCAAAATACAGTCTCTCCATCCCCAGGATCAGCCTCGTGAACCATCCTTGGAGTGCCACTGATGCTATTATGTCGTTCCTTAGATGATGGGACTAAAATTGTTCACAGTATTCCAGCTGTAGTCTGAGTACTGCCTTGTATAGTTCTAGTAAAACCTCTCAATTTTTATACTGGCGTAGAAACATTTGGTTATCTGTTCCTAACGTTTCAACTTTGCACTATTTATGCAATAAGAAACTATTTTCATTCAATTTTGCAACACAAAATTTGGTTTTCAGTGGTTTAGTGACTGCATCCTCAAGATGTTGATATGTAGAACGCTCCAAGATTTCTCTCTGCTTGCTGGATCAAAGGTGTCTTTGTAGGCCTTGACACTTGTGGATTACTGTGTGCAATAAAATCTGTTCAGCTTGTTTCATTTAAATACTACTATAACATCTTTGGGCTCCAAATCTAAGATATTAATTAGTAGATTCCCCAATAACACCTATTTTTAGATCCATGTGATTTTTCTTTTCAACAAACCAACTTTCAGATGAATTTGATCAGAACAGACACTACTTGTGTTATTTAGACACACATTCACTATTTCATACATGGTGATTTTGTATCTTTTGTAGCAGGGAAGTATTGTTTTGACAATATAATAATGGCCACCTACTGGAAATAATAGCCTAGAGTGGGCATGCTTTAGATGATGACTGCCAGACAAAGATCCATTTGTTTTTAGTAAGTAAATTGTGCATTGTAATATAACCTGCAGTGCATTGCTGTCTTCCTGTTAAACACATATTAACCCAATTCTGAAGAACTCAGCTTCTGGTAATCTTTTAGCAGCAAATTGGTTTTTTCTTGTTCTGGTGCTACCTAAATGTAGTCACAAAACGGTCATTTCTTGCTTATTGAAGCATCCTCATAGAGTGTAATGTATTAGCGTGAATAGAGGATTGGTTAGCTAATGGACGCAAACAATAGGCATCAATGAGCCATTTTCAGTTTGGTAAGATATGATAAGGGAGTGCTGTAAGGATCACTGCTGGGAACTTAGCTATTTAAAGTCTGTATTCTTTACTTGGATAAAGGGATTTATTGCATGTTTGCTAAATTTCTTTGTGATACAAAGATGGGTAGGAAGTTAAGTTGTGAAGTGTACAAAAGGAATCTAGAATGAGATATAGCCTGAGCGTGGGCAAAAACCTAGTAGGTGGAGTAAAATCTGAACTTGTTTTTGTAAAACGAATTAAAAAGCAGCAAGTTACTTAAATGCGTAGCAATTGCAGGACTCTTGAGGAACAGGGGGATCTGTGTGGCTTGGCACATGAATCTCAAAAATTTATATGCAGGTACAACAATGAATCAGAAGGCAAAAGGGACGTTTGTTTTTCCGTATAATGGAATATAAAAGTAAGAATGTGTTGCTACAGTTCGGTGGGCATTGATGAGACTATATCTGGAGTACTGTGCTCAGTTTTGGTCTCTGTCTTTACGAAAGTACATAATTGTGTTAAAATCAGTTCAGCAAAGCATCACTGAACTTATTCCTGGGATGACAAGGTTGTCTTATTAGGAAAAGTTGCAGAGTTTGGGACTGTATCCATTTAGACGTTAGAAAATGAGAGGTGACTTTATTGAAACAAACAATGGTCTTGAGTGGACTTGGCAGGGTGAAGGCTGAAATGATATTTCTTGAGGGAGAGACCTAGAACTACTGGATATAGTTTTAAAAATAAGGGTTCTTCCATTTAAGTCAGATGAAAATTTTTGAGGGTTGGGAGTCTTTGGAACACACTCTTCATCAGAGTGGTGTAAGCAGGGTCATTGAATATTTTTAGCACTGAGGTAAATTGGCTTCCTTACTAGTCAGGACTAAGAGTATTAGGGTGTAGGTAGGAAAGTAGAGTTGAGGTCACAAACAGATTGTCACGATCATCTTGAAGGGTGGAGTAAGCTCGGAGCCATTTGGCCCCATTCCTTCTCCTAATTCCCATGTTCATCTGAATCTTACAGCATTAGAATGGGAGATCATCTTCAATATTGTGTCTAAGTTTTTTTTTTTTTGGCAGAGCTATCCAATTAGTCCCAATCCTCTAGTCTTTGCCTGTCACCCTCTTAAAATTTTCACTTTCAAGTTTTAATCCATTTCCCTTTAGAGTTGAATCTGCTTCCACTACACTTTCAAATAGGGTATTTCAAATACAACTTGTTGTATTTGGAAAGATATCAAATTGTTAAAAAAAATCTTAATTTCTCTTCTTTTCTAAATTCAGATTCTTGGATAAAGTCCTTTTTTTTTCTTGTTTTGGATTCTCTTGATCTGGTTTGCTCTGCCAAAATTCCTAATAATTTTAACACTGCCGTATTGCCCTCATGTCTAGTTTGGGAGAATTGCATCATATTTAGGAGTAGTAGAAGGTGCCTTTTCAAGTTTTAGTCACATTCATAGTTGCATAGTATTTCTTCAACACATTCCGTTAATCATTTCCAGCCAGTGGATGGTCCTCAGGTTTGGTTTTGGCGCAGCTTAAGAGGACAATGTTCTCAGAGTTGCCATGTGTTCCAAGATTAAGTACTTGAAAGTGCTCTCCAAAAATAGGCTGCTTTTTCCAACTATAGCGTAGCCACTTGCACCCGATCCTCTTAAAGATTAGAATTAGAATTCATGGATTCAAAACCCCTTTAGAAATTTAAATACACAATCTAGACTTGTACTTTAATGTTCCATTGACCAGAGATGACTTCACAAGTGGACGTAAAAGTCCCATTTTGTAGATAAAGTTAATTTTTCCCATGTCCCAGTCAATAATCATTCTCAACGGAAATCACTATAGCAGGTTATCTGTCCGTTATCCCATTCCTGTTTATTGGAGCTTGCCATGTACAATTTGGCAGCTTTAAAATTATAACTTAATTAAAATTTATAACATCCCTCTTAAAGCTTTGAAGTCAGACCAATCCCTATCTGTGAAATTCAAACTATCAAATCCAGCAGTTTATGAAGTATAAAGTTTAGTTTTCAGGTTAGTAAATCTAGGATTTCTCCAGTAACATGAAGTGACCAGACATCGTGACCTTCGTGCAAAGATTTAGATTCTGTGGTGCATCACACTTAATTGTGGAGTCAACAGTGGTACTAGTAGTTCCACATAACATAGTCATTGTGTAACAAAACAGAAGTTAAG
Source organism: Ginglymostoma cirratum (assembly GCA_024137785.1). Lineage (NCBI taxonomy): Eukaryota > Metazoa > Chordata > Chondrichthyes > Orectolobiformes > Ginglymostomatidae > Ginglymostoma > Ginglymostoma cirratum. The sequence continues at coordinate 9,247,793 of JAHRHZ010000275.1, forward strand.
CCAAAGGTTTTCCTATGTAATCCCCTTCCTAGTGTTTGAAGGACCTAGTGTAATTTACATAAACCCAGATTTCAACAAAACAGAATATATCTCTCACATTTGACTTCTAATTCCTCCTTGGAAGGAATCCAGAGCAAAAGGGACACAAATTAAAGTTTAGAGCTAGGCTACGAGGGATTTTTTTCTGAGTAGTTAGTGGAAATTTAGAATTCTATCTTGCAATAGACATGCCCAGTGAAGGTAAAAAGAATAACAAGCAAATAAAGGTAAATAGAGTTAACAGATCAACCTTGATCTGATTAAATGGCAGAACAGTGCAAGGGGCTGAATTGCTGCCCTTCTGTTTAAACAACATTGTAAAATTGAGGATTACAGAGTTTAATTTTATCTGTATTTGGACTGTTAAATCGGCATTGGGTTAGAATAGATGCATTTTATTTAAATGTATATTAATGTTGAACTTTTCTGTTAATCAGGATCTTCTATACAGGAGAGCAAGGGCTCTTGTTGATTATGAAAATGCCAACAAAACCTTGGATAAGGCTCGAATGAAGGGTAGAGATGTGAAACAGGCAGAGCTCCAGCACCAACTGTGCGGTCAGAAATTTGAAAAGCTTTCAGAGTCTGCAAAGCAAGGTACAAGATCCTAAATGTCTTAGGAAGCCCTTCACCACCACAGTGTAAGGATGGAAATTTAAACTTTTTGTTCTCCTGTTTCCAGAACTAACTGCATTCAGAGCCAGGCGAGTGGGAGCATTTCGAAAAAACTTGATTGAAATGACTGAGCTGGAGCTGAAACATGCCAGAGTGAGTAATCCACAACAGGCCTGACTTTGTTTATGGTTTAACCAGCATGTACCAGTACTCAGCTGTTAACCACAGCCTGTTGTTAATATTTACATCTAAGATTTACCCTCTCATCCAAACAATGTGCTTGCAAGTTTATTCATAGCATGTTAAGGGCAACGTTCCTAAGTATAAACAAGGAGTGCTAAGGAGAAATTCCTTTTTGTGCAGCAAGTATGAAACCGATTATTACCACAGGTGGCGATATTGTCATGAGTGAAACTACACTTTTTGCTCCTCCACTCACAAATAAATGGTGGAATTTTTTTTTTGTTATTCCCATAGCACGGTTTTGGGCTCTGCACCCATATCCTCTTTGCATTGAGGATTGTTCTCTGATTTCTGCTATTTGCCACATTCATACCAGCTTTCTGTGAGAGCAGTCCAGCTAGACTCTCTCCTTCAGCCTTTCCCACGGACCTGCAAATTCTTTCCTTCCAATTCTTATTTAATTGAGTCACCTCCACCGCCCTTTCAGATAGTGCATTCCAAATCATCATTTTTTTTTAAGCAAAAAAGTCATCCATTTGATTATTTTGTAAATCACCTTAGTTCAGAGTCTTCTAGTTCTCAGGAATTCCATCAATGGGAACTATTTTTCTGTAGCTACTCTGTTCAGAATCTTTGTAATTTTGAATGCCTGTAATCAAAACTTCTCTCAACTTTCTCTAACAAAAATTGTCCTAGATTCTACAATCTAGCCAAATAACTAAAGCCTATCATCCCCGGATTCATTCTTTTAAATCTTTTCTGTACCCTTGCCAAGGGCTTTGTGAGCAGAATTGGGCACAATACTCAGTTTTTTTTTCAATACCACCTTCAATCATTTATGAACATGTATTCATAGGTCTTTCCCTTCCCACACCTATTTTAGAATTTTACCTTTTGTGTAATATTATATACACTTCCGAAGAGGAGATGGTTCAGTTACAGTGAAAGTATATTCCCTCAAATGGGAAAGGTAGAAAAGCCAAATCCAGAGCTCCCCAGTTGACAAAGGAGCTAGAAAGTAAAATAAAAAAGAGATAAATGTGCTAATGACAAGTTTCAGGTAGGAAATAAAATTGAGAACCAAGAGAAATATCAAAGATTCAGAGGAAGGATGAAAAAGCAAATAGGAGCAGCAGTGAGGAATTGAGAAAAAACTAGCAGTCAAATATAGAGGTGTCCCAAAGTTGTCTTTGGCCATTGTAAATAGAAAAAGGGTAGTAAAAGGAGAACTGGGCTGATTAGGGACCTGCAATAGGATTTAAAGCTGGAGGTAGAGACCATAGCTAAGGTGTTAAATGAATACTTTGCACCTGTCTTCACCAAAGCGAGAGATGGTGACAGGAAACTCTGTAACTAGAAGGATTCAAAGTTGATAGGTCAGAAGTGTCGGATAGACTGCTGAAGATAAGGCACTGGGACTGGATGAAATGCATCCAAGGATTCTGGAGGAAGAGAATGGAAATTCCAGGGCAGTAGCCACAATTTTTGTCTTACCTCCTCTGGAGTTTAGGGATCAAGAGACTGGAAAATTGCAAACATTATGGATTTGTTCAAGAAAGGTTGTAAGGATAAGCCCAGCAATTGCAGACTGGTTAGTTTATCTGCAGTGGTAGGGAACCTTCTAGAGACAATATTCTTTATAGAATTGCGAATTATTGGAAAAAAAAAATAGGTTGATTAGAAAATCAGCATGGATTGCTAAAGGGGAAGTCATGTTTAACCAGTTTGATGGATTTTTGAAGTAGTAACAGGCTCATTGAGGGAATGCTGATAATGTAGTGTACGTGGACTTTCAAAAGGCACTTTAAGCAACGCCACACAACAGACTTGAGGAAAGTTATAGGTCATGGAATAAAGGATCAGTACAAAACCAGTACAAAATTGGTTGAGTGATAGGAAATAATAATTGTCAATGGACTTTTTTTGGGTTAATGAAGGCTTGTAGTGAAGTGCTGTAGGCAAATTGGGACTCTTTTCCTGGTGTATATTAATGGTCTACATTTGCACACTTTGAAATAGTGTCGGCACGCAGAGGACTAGACTTCAGAGAATTGGAAACTGAGGAGGATCATGTAGAGTTCAAGAAGGACGTAGACAAATTGGATAGGTGGCAGATGAGTTTCCATGCAGAGAAGTGTGAGGTGATGCATTTTGACAGGAGCATTGAAATACAATAGAATTGTATTTGGGGTAAGGAGCAGCAGAGGGACCCGGGTGTATGTGTGCACAAATCATTGAAAGTGGCATAACAGATGGAAAGAGCAGTAAGTATAGAATATAGTATCCTCTGCTTTATTAATAAAAATTCCCTCGTGGAAACAGTCTGCACTGAACTTCTGAAGAGCATCCCACTCAGACTCTCTTTCGCGACGGGGGCCCCCCCCCCCCCCTCCCCCCCCCCCCCCCCCCCCCCCCCCCCGCTACCCTATCCCTGTAACCCTACAACTGTGAGGGAGCGGCGATATATTTCCAAGCCAATATTATGAGCAACTTGGAGGAAAACTTCAGGGTGGTAATGTTCCCATGTATCTGCTGCTATTGTCCTAGATGGAAGCGGTGTTATGTTTGGAAGGTGATGTCTAAGGATCTTTGAATTTCTCCAGTGCAAATTTAAGTACAAGCTGCTACTACTGAGTGTCAGTGGTGGAGGGAGTAAATGCGAATTGATGTGGTGCCAATCAAGTCCTGAGTAGTGTCAGGCTTCTTGGGTATTGTTGGAGCTTCACTTATCCAGGCAGTTGGGGAGTATTCCTTAAGAAAGGGTCATAGGGTACAACAGCAAGGAGGTGATGTTGAACTTGTGTAATGTACTTCTCATTCCTTAGTTGGAGTATTATGTACAATTCTGGGTGACACGTTAGATGTGAATGTATTGGAGACAGCGCGCAAGTGATTTACCAGAATCATTCCGGGGTAAGGAACTTCAGTTGTGAGGATAAATTGAAGAAGTTGGGACTGCTTGGAGAGAAGAATACTTTGAGGAGATCTGATAAAGGTTTACAAAGTTGTAAATGGGCTGTTTGGGTATAAATAGAGAAACTGTTCCTGCTTATAAAAGGAACGAGAACATCTCAGCATCTCTTTGAAGGTGCCATCCTATTAGTTCCACATCCCTGTTCTTTCTACATAGTCTACCGCATTTTTCCTTTCTCCAGTGTTTATCTAATGCCTTTTTTAAAAAAAAGTTACAATTTGAATTAACTTCCTCTTTCCTTTTTTGTGGTGTACATTTCATGCCATCATACTTCGCTCAAAAATCTTCCTTGTCATGGACTCGATGAATTGTGCCTTATTTTGTACCATAATGATTCTATGACTGTGTTCCTGTTGAAAATATCTTAAATCTCTGTCCTTTGATCACCTGACCCTCATGCTGCAGTTCCTCCTATTTACCCAGAGCCCCTCAAATTTGAGCACCACTATTAAATCTTCTGTGAAGAACAATTCCAGCTTCTCTAGCTTATCAGTATGACCAAAGTTTATCTCCAGTATGATAAATATCCTCTGCACTCTATAATGCCTTGACACCCTTCCTTGAAATGTGATGCCAAGAAAGGTTAGCATAACTTTATTTTTTGTGCTCAGTTTCTAAAAGAGGAGTAGTTTGAACAGCTTTGATCAACAAATTCTACAGTCATCCTAGATTTGTGCATTCTGTTTCTTTTAGACCAATGTACAGATGATACAAAGTTGTCTGGCTGCGTTGATGAGTAATTAGTGCCATTCGACTGGACGAGGCCAAGAATCCTCAACGACCTCATTTGACGCACATGAAAGAATTTATAATTTGCAGCCTAATATCATTGCACATTTCTGCTGCAATATCTCTCGTCATGGAATAGGCTGTGCGTGCTCCTATAATCCTTAATGGTTTGTATCTCTGCTGCTGTTTAACTCCTAAAAGCTTGAATAATGCGCAAAGTAATACCTTTTCTTAAAAAAAAATCTAAACGTTGTTCCACACAAGTGCCTGCTGATTGTAGAACTTCACAGTGACTTCCAAAACTGAAGCTGGACCAAATTTTGTATGTTCATGTTCATGTTCTTGTACATTGCTTCAACTTCGTAGAAATAAGGTATAATAGAGATATTTGATAATAATTGTCATTCAACTTGTATTTATACCCAGCCAATGCTTTAAATCATGTTTAGGGTTTTAACAAACTTTCCATTTGTCTGTTCAAGATGACCAAATGGATACTGCTAGTTTCAGCCTAGACCAAAATCTTCCCATTTTAACATTGCGTGATTTCAAAGCTCTTTCCTTTAAATTTAACTTTATTTATCCTAATTTTCTCAAGAAAGCTAAGCTTGGAGTTAACATTAGTCATGCTTTTGGTTCCTGGGTTCAATTTGTAAAGAAAAATTGATTTGAAATTTAAGTAGAGTTATGCCCATAGGAAGCAAATGATTCATAATGCTTATGGTATTTCTCTGATTGTACTCGTCTGGCACTTGTAGGGTTAATTTTGCCCCATCCCACCCCATCACTTTATCCTCACTTCAAAAGCAAAGGTTGAAGTTAGTACTTAAATATTTTAGATGAAAGATTCAAACTGCAGAGCACTTGGGAATGTTTGCTTCTCTTCTGCCTATGAATTTTTAATTTCTCTCCTCTCTCGAATTACAGCAAAGTCAAAACTCCAGTTTGATTTTCTCATTTTAAAGACTGAAAATTTTAGATCACTTTGAAAGACACTTTGAAGTCCATAGTGGTCCTTTGTTATTCTTCTTTTCCTATCCATTTGGGTTTAGAGATGAAGTGGAATTAGGACATTCAGTTTTCCTTTCTAACACCAGTCTGATTTGTTTGAACCATCAGGAGGATACAAGGCTGGGTGCATACTAAGAGGCTGTCAGTTATGAGCTATGAGCTCTTAAGGAAATTCCTCTTCTAAAGCAATAAGATGAGGGCAATAGCTAAGACAATGTGTCTCTTCTGTATTTTATCCTATGATGAAGGGAAGAAGCCAGATGCAGAAGACATGATATTTGATCATCCCTGAAAGTTATGTTGAAGGAGACAATGGAAGGTTTTTGTTAAAGCTCTTGATTTTGTAGTTTGTTTTGCATTGTTCTACATTGATCTGTGTCCTTGTCTGCAATTCCTAATAATTAATGGAAAACAGGAAGTCCAATGTGAAATCTAAAATTGAGACTGTTACATTCAGGGCACTTTGGTTATGTTGTTGTCCATGTATGTGCATATATGAATAAATGCTAATAATGCATTAACATTGTGGTAACTTAAGCCCAAACCAAGTCACAGTGTGGGAGGTACCCAGAGTAAAATTCTGTCCAAATTGATCATTTGTGTCCTGCCACCTGCCTTCCTGCTTAGGTTAGCCTTTGCTTTTCTATTGCACCCACATTCCCACAATCCTGTCTCTTGACCTGCCCACCAGCCACCCACCCATCTGCAACCCAACAGCACCCTCAGAGTTAATCTTGTACTTGTTGTTCATTGCCCTCCTTTTGAAACCAACAGCATTTCTTTGAGACACCAAACCCATTTGTGAGGGTGGAGATTTTATAGGAGGCATGGTTAGTAAGTTTGCAGATGACACCAAAATTATTGGTATAATGGACAGTGAAGAAATTTATCTAAGATTACAAGGAGGTCTTGATCAATTGGGTCCAAGGACTGAAGCGTAGCAGGTGAGTTTAATTTAGATAAATGTGAGATATTACCTTTTGGTGATATGAACAAGGGCAGGATTTACACAATTAACGTTGGAGCCCTAGGTAGTGTTGTAGAACAAAGACCTAAAGGTTCAGGTACATGAGAGATAGTAGGTACTGCAGATGCTGGAGAATCTGAAATAACAAGGTGTGGAGCTGGATGAACACAGCTGGCCAAGCAGTATCATAGGAGCAGGAATCTTTGAAATTTGCATCACACGTAGACAGGGTTGTTAAAAGGTGTTTAGCAAATACTTGCCTTCATTGCTGAGACTTTTGGGTACAGGAGTTGGGAAGTCAAGTTGAGATTGTACAGGACATTGGTGACATCTCTTCTGGACGACTGTGTGCAGTTCTGGTCACTCTGTTATATGAAGGATATTATTAAACTGGAGAGGGTTCAGAAAAGATTTACCAGGATGTTGCCGGGCATGGGGAGGTTGAGATGTAAAAGTAGTCTGGGACTTATTTCACTGGAGCATAGGAGGTTGAGAGTGACCTTATAGAAATTTATAAAATCATGAGGGGCATAGATAGCACTGACAAAAGTCTTTTCCCTTGGGTGGGGGGTTTCATAACTAGGGGGCATATTTTTAAGGTGAGAGGAGAGATTTAAATAGGACATGAGGGGCAACCTTTTTCCACAGCAGTTCGTGTGGGGAATGAACTGCCAGAGAAAGTGGTGAATGCAGGTACAGTTACAACATCCAAAAGACATTTGGACAGGTACATGAAAAAGAAAGTTTTAGAGGGATATGGGCCAAATGCAGGCAAATGGGTCTAGTTTTGTTTGGGAACATGGTTGGCATGGACTCATTGGACCAAAGGGTCTGCTTCCATGTTGTGTGACTCTGACTCTGATTAGCTTGCTAGGTCAAGTTTGCAATGTCAATTCTGAACTGTGCTCATATCCTAAAGGAGAAACTGAAACCAGCAAACGAGTAGCAAGTAGATTGTGATAACAAGGTGTGGAGCTGGATGAACACCGCAGGCCAAGCAGCATCAGGGGAGCAGGAAAGCTGATGTTTCAGGTCTGGACCCTTTAAAAAAATGGAGGCGGCGGGGGAAGGATTCTGAAATAAATAGAGAGAGGGGGAGGCAGATGGAAGATGGATAAAGGAGCAGATAGGTGGAGAGGAGGCGGGGTGGAGCCAGTAAAGGTGAGTATAGGAAGGGAGTTAGGATGGGGGTTGGTCCGTCAAAGGAAGACGGACAGGTCAAGGAGGCAGGGATAAGGCTGGTAGGTAAGAGGTGGGGGTGGGGGTTGAGGTTGGAGGAGTGGATAGGTGGGAGAAAGGACCGACAGGCCAGGGAGTCGGGGAAGATCTGGGCTGGTTTTGGGATGTGGTTGGGGGCGGGGAGATTTTGAAGTTTGTGAAGTCCACATTGATACCATTGAGCCGCAAGGTTCCCAAGCGAAATACGAGGTGCTGTTCCTGCAACCTTTTAGGTGGCATCATTGTGGCACTGGAGGAAGCCCAGAATGGACATGTTGCCCAACGAGGGGGAGTCGAAGTGGTTTGTGACTGCGATGTGCAGTCGTTTGTTGCAAACCGAGCATAGGTGTTCCAAAAAGTGGTCTCCAAACCTCCGCTTGGTTTCCCTGATGTAGAGGAGGCCACATCGGGAACAGCGGATCCAGTATACCACATTAGCAGATGTGCGGGTGAACTTCTGTTTAATGTGGAAGGTTTTCTTGGGGCCCGGGATGGGGATGGGAGGGAGGTGTAGGGGCAGGTGTTGCACTTCCTGCGGTTACAGGGAAAAGTGCCACAGGTGGTGGGGCTAGTGGGGAGTGTGGAGCGGACAAGGGAGTTACGGAGAGAGCAGTCCCTCCAGAAGGCAGATAAGGGTGGGGAGGGGAAGAATGTCCTTGGTAGTGGGGTCAGATTTTTAATAAGTGGAGATAAGTTCGGTGGGGCAGGAGTAGGCAGAGACAATGGGTTGACCAGGGCAGTTGGGTTTGTGGATCTTGGGACGAGATAGAAACGGGCGGTGTGGGGTTGGGGAACGATGAGGTTGGAGGCTTTGGGTGTTTTTTAATAAGTGGAGATAATTTTGGTGGGGCAGGAGCAAGTAGGTTGTGATGTTTTGTAGTACAGGTAGAATTTCTCCTTCCAGATGATGCAATTTCTAACAAATCTGTTAACACATTTTGTTGGTATTGTGCACTGATTCACAGATATATTTTGCTTTATTTAGTGTTTTCTCCCTGAGACATGTCTGTGCTGTTTTGGAGGGAATTTGACCAGTAAAGATGGTTCAAAACTGCTTTGTGATCGTTGCTACTTATTGATTTCAAGCACCTACTTGCCCAGAAGTGTACAGATATCACCCAGAAAGTGAGTGGTCACCCTCTGATTTATAGCAGACAAACACATGCAGTGGTTAAAGCAGCAGACTCTGCTGTCCTCCTGCCAGTGGAAACCAGAGACTGCAATGTTAACCTAAATCCTTCAGGAATCTGAAGAAATTTGGATGCAGTGTTCATTTCATACTCTATTGCATAAACAGCAATAATCCTTAAAGTAGCTTTCACAATCTCAGGACAGCCTAAAGCAATTTACAGCCAATAAACTACTTTATGGAAATGTGGTCACTGTCATTAAGGAGGAAATATGGCAACAAATTTGCACACATAAGATTCCACAGTAGCAATATGATAGTGGTCCGATTGGCCCTTGACCAATTTCACATTTTTGTATCTTTTTTAAGAAAATCTACTTTACTTTGAGCCTTGATCCACCTGAAAAGGCAGAAGGTGCTCCAGTTTCATGACTCCATCAATAGAAGGCGCTTCCAAAAGTGCCACATTCCTTACCTGTTGCCTTAGAGTTTCCCACTGGAATTTGAGCTGATAATCCAGTAAAGATGAATTCGCAATCTTCTGAGGTGAAGAGAGAAATCTAGCCACTGGACGCATGGCTGTTGAATCTAACTACCAGTAATATTGGATGAGAGATAAAATTAACATTTTGCTTCATTGTCTGGTTTCCAGTCCAGCAAGTTGCTGGTTACCTATTGGCCTTCAACAGATATGTTGCACATCTTCAAATAGCTGTTTTGACACAGTGCAGGATTTGAGTAATTTACTGACCTGATGTTTATGCTGGCACATTCAAGTGAAATTTGGATTTAAAATAAAGCCAGAGCAGGAGGTGCCCTTATGGTCTCTTGAACTTGCTCTGCCATTCAATATAATCATCACTGAACGCCAGTTCTACTTTCCATTCAATACCCTGTGTCTCTTGATACAAAAAAAATGACTTCACTTGAACAAAACAATGAGCTGAGCGTCCACAACTCTGGGATAGAATTCCGTTGATTCACAATGCTGAGTGAAGGAATATTTCCATCTCAGTACAAAAAGACCAATCCCTTATCCTGAGATGTCAACTCCAGTTCTGCAGACTGTAGCAAGGGATAATGCTGTTGTGGCTGGTTGGCACGCTGAGCGCGTTTGTTTTTTTCTGCAGATGTTTCATTATCCTGCTGGGTAACATCATCAGTGCAGCCTCTGATGATGTGCTGTTGTGTGTTCCTGCCTATTAGTTAAACTCTGAATAACAGGCGGGAACACACAATGGTGCTTCATCGGAGGCTGCATTGAAGATGTACCCAGCAGGGTAATGAAACATCTGCGGGAAAGACAGCGAACCAGCTTGGCAAGCCAACCATCCACAACCCGAGCTACAAATCTACTCTAAAACCTTAAAGGGCTAATGCTATCTTGGTATTTATCCTGACAAACCCTCTAAGAAATTTGCATGCTTGGAAGAGATGGCTGCTTGTTTTACTAACCACCTGAGAATGTATGTCAAATCTACTTGGTCTTCACATAGGTCAGCTTTCTGTCAGGACCAAATCCAGTGAGCTTTCGTTTCGTGCACCTCTCACTCAAAGGTGCTTTATGTAAGCTGATCACAGCTGCACAATATTCCATGAAATACAATATATAGTGTATAATGACTGTGTGCAATTGCACACAATCTCAAACAGCATTGGTTGCAGCAGCACTATTTCACTGACCTTTGGAAAGGCAGATTATATATTTACTTTAACAACTGCCTTTAAATGATTGGTGCTGTGAGATTTACAGGAAATTGCTAGGAGGAGAGAAGTCTGCAATAGTAACAAGTTGGCAGAGAGCAACAAGTTTATGCGTGCAGTGATTTCTCCATGCAGTACATTCCTGACTTGCTGGGCATTTTATATTGAATTCTTACTGACTTCTCCAGTGTAATCAGCATTTTCCAAGCACGCTGCCAGTACAGAGACTAATTGCAGGCTGGAGACACCTAGGCATCAGTCAGTAAGACAATTGAAGGTCTTCCACTTGCTTTGTAGGTGAACTAGGCAATCTCTGGCAAAGGTACCCAGATTCTGTGCAGCAGTTGTTTGTGACTGAACACTCATTGTAATAAAATGAAGGGGAAGATGCAAAATGAGGAATATTGCGAAGCAGTGGAAAGATTCATTGTCTGATTTAATCAACTGTCCAGTCATGATGTGAATAACCCTTCCATGACATAACTGTTTTTTTGTATCAAATTTATAGGCTAGCCCTATACAGTGGGAAGGCTTTATGTGTTTAAAATCCATGTGTTGAGGTGGGACTGCTCTGCCTCTGGACATGAGTGCCTGGTCACTTGATCCAGAATCTGGAGTTAGAGTGTGTTGTCACTGGTTGGGATTATCTGGGACAGGGTTCAAACTTTGAGCTGTCAGACTCTGAGCTCATAATATATAACATTTGTTTAGAGGAGAAATTTGTGGCACTCTGCACTTTTTTCTTTGATTTTAACAATATGCAAATTTTGCTTTGGGTGTAACTTTTTTCCTTAGACAAGACGTTAAACCAAAATGTTTCACTGCAAGAGTGAAAATAAAACTGAAGTATTCTCCCTGACCAACACCTTGAGACAAAACTTTACCTGATAATTAGCTCATATTTGTGGGAGCGTAGGAAATGTACCTTTTATTAAAAGTTGAATTGCAGCTGTCAAACTTCAGTTCTTTCTTTCCTACACACTCAGTTTTTAATACATAGCCAAAATATCTGCAAACACTCAACACTTAAGGAGCTGATGGTCCATGTAGTTTGCATTTTACATGTAGACTAAATGTCTTGGAAATGGCTTTTGGGGACTGGGTAAATTGTGCTGGCAAGTGTCCAACTGGTTGGCTTCTCTGCCTGGCGCTATATCTAAGCTCATCTGTCAGAGGGTCACTGGACTTGAAATGTTAATTTTGCTTTCTCTCCACAGATGCTACTGGGACCTGAGTTTCTCCAGCAATTTCTGTTTTTATACTTTTTTTTTTGGCAGCCTGCTGCCACTTCAACTACTATAGAAGTGGCAAGTAAAAGTTTTCTAAAGGAATCCAATTCTCAAGACAGGGACAAGTATTGTGACTGAGAGATTAAAAGAACCACATGAGTAACCAAGAGATTATTGGAAAAGATGTATAATTTCAGAAGGAATATCAAAATCCGATGCCCCACCTGGCTTGGGACAGTTTGATACAGATATTCTGGATGAAAAGATTAAATGCGGAAAAAAATAATTCTGTCGATCTCATTCCTGTAACCGTTCTGTCTCTTTAACCTCACTTGGAATTTTAGTGCTTATAGGCGAAGTTATAACCTTCATTTCAGTCAAATCGTTTCTAAAATTCAACTCTGTCCAGTGTTTCTTAACTCCTACCACATGTTCCAGCTGCAGGTTGTATGAAGGAACCAGGATATATTTTCCACATGCCATTTATTCAAAATTAACTTTTAACACTCTCTGGAGGAAACACTATAACCCTCTCCAGCAAAAGAGTTCAGTAGTTCCTGTGCCTTAATATAGTTAAGGGTTTAGAAGTGTCTTTTGAAGAAAAAGCAGTTATCTTTCCTGTTGACACTTCCTCTACCCTTATGTACCTCTCCTGGACTCCCAGCAACATTTACCTCCGGTTTCGTAGTTACAATTAAAGCTACAGTTTGTACGTTATTTTCCTTGTGAATTCCTTTCACTGGCTCGTTCATCCAAATCCCCAATAAGTCCCATGGGCTTCCCTTGCAACTTCCAACATTCCAAACAAGTGTCTGGCTTTATTACAGTGGAAACACTTGGGCCTTCAATTTTTACTTCATTCTCACCACCTTCCTTTTGACTTGGGGGAGGGGAGAGGGGGCAAAGGTTCCAGGATATTCCCAGCGGTCCCTTCTTTACCTCCTTTCACATTCCCTTTTTTTTTGTGTTTATGGGAGCGACAAAAATGGTTTATTTTAATGTTTGGGTCATAATCATTATCCATTTCTGCTGCCTGTTGTGCAATTGCTACCCTCTGATCTTCAACATGGGTTCTAATTATCAAGGATGATAATTTTTTAAATTCTTCAGTGTCTGCTCTCTGAGAAACAAACGTAGTATTTTCTCTTAATGCCCACAACCACTGATCAAGATTATTTTGCTTTACCATTTTTTTGAATTGAATGATTTATTGTCTCTGTACTTAACGAACGAATACGGTGTAAAGTGGAATATGTCACAGTGCTCTGCTGCCGTTTTGATTTACAGACAATATTAAGATAGAAGACTGAAATTATGTGTGCCCAGACTGTTCCTTCAATTTCAAAACTTCTGCGTGTTTGCTTCAAGAACTGATATGTACCCTGACTAGCCAATGAGAGCGTAAATTTTATATGTTCAACTTATCAACTGCACAGACGAAGTCCAGTTTTCCTTTGGCCACTTCATTTGTTTCATTATTTTCTCAGATGTCAAAGAGAATATCTCCACATCATTTTCTTTAATTTTTTTGTAGTGGCTTTCATCAACTTTTCCTTACCAGTCTTCAGATTATGACTTACATTTGCCTCGTCACAGCAACCTTCAGCATCTGAAGTCTTATTATCTGCATTATTTTAACCTGGTCTCCTCTCTCACTTCCTTTTTTTTTCCCTTTTCTTTACCTCTCTCTGAATCTCTAGCTCCATCTTCTTAAATTCTTCTTGATCTCTTTTTTAATCCCCCAAGTCTTTCATCTCCATACTCTTCAATTCCAATATATTTTTCTTCTTTATCTCATTGATTCTTTTTAATGTTCAGCTGTGTTAACTAACTGAATTCTCACTAACTTGAGTGACCATTTGATACACTTTGTCCCCGTCCTGTGTGCCCACCAATACCAAATGCTCTGCCAATGTTTCAATTACCTCTGCCTTCTTAGCTCTGGCAGGCAATTTCACCTTTAGTTTATTTGCCAATTATGAGACCTTGACTTTTGTTATCAAGGGTACCTCTTTCAACTGCAGGGTGCTGTTAGCTTATGCCAATGCCACTATTTTATGGTGTATGAAACCTGTTATGTGACATGTTATCATTTATCAATCACCTTTGCTCCATGTTCAATATATCCAGCTGTGAGCCCCGAATCTTAGTAATGTATGCAATTATTTCATTAAACGCAGTTAATCAAATTTGTATACTTAACAAGTATTTGTGGAAAGGATTAACTCCCCTGTAGGCTTCTAATGATTTTAAGGCTCTTATTTGTTTACGTTGTCAATTTTAGATTCTAGAAGATTTACCATATGGTCTGGAACACTTTTTTTTGGCATTTCTTCTGTTGAATTTTATGTGGAATGTGAAACACTGGAAGTCTTCCACGGATACCTTGCACTAATAAACACTGATTTAGAATTCCTCTCCTTGGCAACCACTTCTGCCAATAAATAGAACCAGCCATCTGTGGTGATTTAAGTCTGGTTTGACATGTTCAATTTAATCCTTTTGGTTATTCAGTTGATGACATTGAATCTTCAGGCTGAAAGTAACTCTTAAATTTTATTAAATTTGGATGAATGTTTGAATATTTTTGCAGCAGATTCATTGTTGCTTTGCTGAGAGTTGTGCCCTGCCCCTGTAATAGATTCATATTTGGCATGTTACTGGTTCCAATTGAGTACCATCCACATGCCATTTTCACCAGTTCAGTGTTTGCATCAAGAAGCTGCGTTCTGTAGTAGGGCATGAAATTCTGGAAGTATGGAGCGCTATCAGATTGGGAGCTGGTCTTGGTCAGAGGGTCAGAATGAGAACTCCATTGGATGTGGTTTATCAGGGGCAGCTCAAAGTCAGATTTGCTAATTTACTGTGCTATGGGAATAATATCTGCAGATGTGTGTGCTCATTTTTTAGTGAAAATCTGCCACGTTACACTTTAGAAAATTATTTATCAAGCTAGATTTTATTCTGGGATCTGATTTGTCCAGTAGTAACAGTTGGGATAATAATAGACATTACTAAAAACCAGTGGACTAAAATCAATCAAAAAAACAGATGAAATCCGGGCCTTGATCTTCAGGGGTCTGGGAAAAAAAGGGAAGTGATGTTTCAGTTGTGCAGAGGCTTATCAAAAACACTTTATGGAGGACCTTTTCATTTTTGGACACTGCCCCTTTGGAAGGATTTATCAACGGTAAAGGGATGGCAACATTGATTTGGAATATCAGAGACTGAAAGGGTTAACTTGTGAGTAAAGGTACTTATTAGTTTAGACCATCCTGTATTCCTTCTGGTCCTTCCATACTTCCTCCAGGTTTTAAGTGGAGGCACCTTGGTGTAGAATTTTGCTTAAAATAAATGAGTTCCTGCCACACTCTAGAGAGAAGTGCTGGGGTTGGCTCTGACCTCATCATTAACTTGAATCTTTTTATGCTTCTTAAAAATTATTTTTGTTGTAGATGGTGCTGACATTTATTATCCAGCCAGAGTTGATCTTCAGAATGTGAGCTGCAGTCCTCAATCACTGGGCTATGTGGTAAAGGTGCTCCCATGTTGCAGTAAGGTAGGGAGTCCAAGGACTTGAATTCAGCAACAGTGATGTATTTCCACGTTAGCATTGGAAGTGTGTGTGGAGATAGTGTTTCAATGTACATGGTGTCCTAGCTGTGGAGATTACCAGTTTGAACAGGAAAGTGAAGCTGCATGTTACGAGCTAGAAAAATTGCATGTTTTTCAGTTTGATATACCATTCTAGGAATTGGAGGAGTTGTCCTGAAATTCTTCCTTCTCCTGCTAGATGGGGCTAGAAAGCTTTTTTTAAAAACATGTCAGTATTTAGCTGCCTTTTCATTTAAAATGTAGTGTATTAGGAAGCCGCATGCCAAAGAGAATTGCTTGGAACCTGAGAATTTGTCTCGAGTTTCCATGAAACCTGCCCCCTTCCGTCTTTCTCCTTTTGGGTTCACCGTGCTTTATTTGAATGAATGACTGGCCCATAATATTTTTGAAGTTTGTGCACCTGAGCAAATTTAACTTTGGCCCACGTCACACTCTATGGAATCCTGTGTTTTCACATCCTGAAAGAAGTGTGTTTACATCCTGGTTCAACAGGATGTGCTTGTTCCACTCTCACTGCTGCCAAGATCTGATCATCTGACTCAGTTCTTTATGACAGAGTTTTATGTACTTTTTCTCTTCCCTGTAGAGAGATCCGGGTTCTAATTGTCAAAGTTACTGACTTAGAGCAATTAGCACAGGAATACTAGGAATTGTGGTCTGTCTTTATAAGTTTATACATGCTTTTGGATCAAGAAAAAAAATCTAAAAGGGCATTTTTAAAGTAACTTTTTAAACTCTCTACCTCAGTGGTGAGAATGTGGAATTTAGAATAATGTGGATAATAGCATATAAACACTTACTGGGGAGCCAGATGTGGGGAAAAGGAATTGGAATTTAAAAAAAAACATTTGGATAGGTACATGGATGGGCAGGATTTAGAGGGATATGGACCAAACGCAGGCAATTGGAACTAGCTGAGTGGGCACCGTGGTCAGCATGGACCAGTTTGGGCTGAAGGGCCTGTTTCAATGTTGTATCACTCTATAACTTTATATCCTGTCAGGACAAAAGGCAGTAAAATGATAAGATGATTTGATGGGCTAAGTGGGCTGTTCCTGTGCTGGAATTCTATGCAGACTCTGGCTTATTTACAATGGAAACTCTCCATAATTGCAGGGGCTGGACAGAATTTCAAGGGAAGTTAGAGTTACAGCATTGTAACAGTGTTACAGTTGTACAGACGCTGAGCAAAACACCTTGTGGAGGACCTTTCATTTTTGGACACTGCCATTCTGCAAGGATGTGTCAACTGTGAAGGGACAGCAACACTGATTCTGAATTATCCAAGACTAAAAGGGTTAAGGTGTGAGAAAAGGTTGTTTGAACTCTGAATGACATTGAGTTCAGAAGATTGAGGTGATTTTTGGAGTTTATTTGATAGGGCAGGTGTAGAGTAGGTAATTCATCTGTTGGGGAACAGGCATACTCTTAAAATTAGAACTAGGATTTTGAGAAGTGAAATGTGGGTCCGTTTTCAACACAAAATTAGGAGAAATCTAGAATTCTGTTCTTTGTTCACTCTTCTCTCTTCCCTCCCCACTTCTCCCCTCCCCCCCCCCCCCCCTAAAAAATCCAGAAAGGCTGTAGGGTACAGGATGGGAGACTGACTAGGAGATCATTGGAATAGAAAAGGCTGGAGATAACAAAGGCACAACAGATAGCTCACCTGTTTTTAAAATTAAGACCAGGCTGGAAATGGACGATATTACAGAGACAGAAATTGATCTTGGTAATGACTGGATTAGGTTACAAACACTGTCGAGGTTGACTTTATTAGTGGTTACCAGGGAACATTATACCTTTTACTATTACTGACACACACTTAGAAGTGAGAAAATAAAGCAGATTCTATTGCTTGGCAGCAGTACAATTTCATTTTCAAGCACTGCATTCTGGGTAACCTGTTTTAATGGGATGACTCTCTTGACCTTCTTGACCACAAATTACATATTACCATTTTAATCAGTGAATGTGCTATCACCACCTTGGGACAGATTTTTGCAAACAAATGCACAATGTTGGTAACAGAATTATTTTATACAAATTTGTGCTTTAGTTATTGTCAGGCTGAGTAGGCAAGAGTCTAGCAGCATAAGTCATAAAATGTTTTTCACCAGAACATGCTCCTTGTAAAATCACAAACGTGATTTGTTGCTACTAGTATTTTGCTTGAAAGATTGGCATTCACTCTGCTTGTGTTGTGTTGAATCTGTTTGCAAGTTGTCTGTTCTCTGGATGCCCAGTTTAAGATGTTGGTCAAAACAAAAATGGATCACAATAGTTGTGAAGTGATTGACTGACCACTGTAGTGGTTTCCTTACAGACCTTGGCTAATTGTATCAACTGCCACCTTGTTATTGACTCTTCATTAACCACTTCCAGTCAGGTACAGAATCCCATTCTACTTGCTAGTGAGTTAATGATTGAAGTTAGCATTTCTTCAATAAGTAGGGGTTTGCTGATGTCAACTTATTTCCTATTAGAAAGCTGTTGTGCAAAGGAGAGCAATGTGAGAGCATTCTGTAAATTTTAATCAGGTCCGCCCTCATCCTGCTAAACTCCATTGAGTACAGATTCAGTCCTCAACAGCTGCTCATACGACAAGCCTTTCGTCCCTGGTGTCATTCTTGTAAACCTACTCTGGACCCTCTCCGATGCTAGCACATCCTTCCTTAGAAACTGCTCACAATATTCCAAATGTGGTCTGACCAGAACTTCATACAGCCTCAGCAGTGCATTTCTGCTTGTGTATCCTAACCCTTTTGAAATGAATACTAATATTGCATTTGTTTTCCTAACTGCCAACTGAACCTGCATGTTAACCTTAACAGAAACCTGATCTAGGAGTCCCAAGTCCATTTGTGCTTCAGATCTCTGGACCCTCTCCCCATTTAGAAAATAGGCTACACTCTATTCTTCCTACCAAAGTCCATAATCTTACTCTTTTCTACATAGTATTCCATCTGTCCCTTTGCTCACTCTCCTAGTCTATCCAAGTCCTTCTGCTGCCTCCCTAGTTCCTCAGCACTACCCATCCCTCCATCTATCTTTGTGTCATCTGCAAATGTAGCAACAATGCCGTGAGTTCGTTTGTCCAGATTGTTGATGCATATCGTGAATAGTTACGGTCCCAACATGGACCTCTGTGGAACTCCACAGTCATCACCTGTGATCAAAACAGACCCCTTTATCCCTGCTTTCTGCCTTCTGCCAGTCAGCCAATCCTCTGTCCATGCCAGTACCTTGTCCCTAACACCATGGCCTCATCTTATTTAGCAGCCTCCTGTGCAGCAGCTTGTCAAAGGCCTTCTGGAAATCCAAAATAGATCATGTTCACTGGGTGTTCTTTGTTTAACTTGCTCATTACCACCTCAAAGAATTCTAACAGATTTGTCAGGCATGACCTCCACTTGATGAAGCCCTATTTTACCATGCACTTCCAAGTACTCAACAATCTCATCCTTAATAATGGACCCTAAAATCTTACCAATGACTTACCAATAACCAGCCTATAGTTACTTATCTTCTGCCTCCGTTACTTCTTAAGCAGAGGTGTTAACGTCAGCCATTTTCCAGTCCTCTGGGACCCTTCCTGACTCCTGTGATTCCTGAAAGATCACCACAAACGCTTCTACAATCTCCTCAGCTATCTCCTTTAGAACTCTGGGGTGTAGTCCATTTGGTCAGACCTTTTAGCTTTCCCAGCACCACCGCCTTAGTGATGGCCACTGCACTCAACTCTGTCCCCTGACTCTCCCAAAGTTCAAGTATGCTGCTTGTCTTCCAATGTGAAAACTGATGCAAAATACCTATTCAGTTCCTCCACTATTTCTTTGTCCTCAGTTCCTGTCTCTCCAGCCTCCTTTTCCAGTGGGCCAATGGCCACAATTGCCTCTCTTATCTTTCAGATATCTTTTCTAAAAAAAAAACTGTCACAATCTCGCTTTCTGTTACTAGCTAGTTTACTGTCATGTTTTATCTTTTCCCCCTATTGTTTTTCTAAGTTATCCTCTCCTGGTTTTAAAGGTTTACCAATTCTCTGGCTTCCCAATAATCTACACCACAGTGTATGCTGCTTCTTTTGCTTTTTTGCCATCCCTGACTTCTCTTGTCTCATGTTTGCCTCATTTTGCCCCTTTAGTATCTTTCTTCTTCCTTGGGATGAATTTCTGCGGTGCCTCCTGAATTACTCCTGCCATTGCTGCTCCATCATCTTTCCTCTAAGCTTCCTTTCCAATCGATTCTCCCCCATGTCTTTGTAATTACCTTTACTCAATTGTAAACTGTTAGATCTGACTCCAGCTTCTCCCTCTCAAGCTGCAGGGTGAATCCTATTATATTGTGGTCACTACTCTCTAGGAATTCCTTCACCTTAAGCTCCCTATTCAGGACTGCCTCATTACACATCGTCGAATCCAGAATTGCCTGTACCCTCATGGGCTCTACCACAAGTTGCTCCAAAAACTGATCTCGTAGACATTCCATGAATTTTTTTTTTCTTGGGATCCACAACCAACCTGATTTTCAGACTACACCTGCATATTGAAATCCTCCATGCTAATTGTAATGGTGCCTTTCTTAAATGCCTATTCTATCTCCTGGTTTGTTTTCTTCCACACATCCTGACTACTGCAAGCAGGCCTATACACAACTCCCACCGGGCTCTTTTCTTTTCTTTTTGAAGTTCCTGAACTCTACCCACAGATTTTACACTTTCTGACTTTATATCAATTCTTGCTATGGATTTAATTTGATTTCTTACTAACAAGGGAAATCCACCTCCTCCCTCCACCAGTCTGTCCTTTTGATAGGATGTGTATCCTTGGATATTTAGTGCCCGGCCCTGATCCCCTTGCAGACACTTCTCCGTGATACCCACAACATTGTACATGTTTGCGTGCATTTAAATACAACATGTTTTCCCCTCCTCCTCCTAGTTGTCCCCTGATCTGCTGTGCCTGAAGTTAGATTCTTGACCCTTTTTGTACTGTCTGTCCTCTTACTGGTTCTGGAAACCTTAATAACCTCTGCTGAGCCCTCTCCCACCTTTTAAATTTTTCTATAATTTTTAATGCAACTGAACCCTCTGCTTCCCCCACCACCCCTCTATTTAGTTTAAAGCTCGGTCTAGTCATACGATTTGCCAGGACTTTGGTCCCAGCATGACTTAGGTGGAGCCTGTCCAATAGGAACAGCTCCCTCCTTTTTCCGGTTTTGCTGCCAATGTTCCGTGAATTCAAGCCCATTTCTTCCACACCAATTTTTGAGCCACGTGTTTACCTCTGTAATCTTGTTGGACCCTGTGCCAAAATATTATTACCCAGATTGTAATCTGGACATTCTTTCTTTTTTTTTTTGGTTCTGACTTTTAATTTCACCCCTAACTGCTTATATTCCCTTCTTCCTGCATATAATTCTTGATACATACTTGGACACAGCAACTGAATCTTTTCCCTCCGCTCCGTGGTCCAGTCAAGATGAGATCACTGAATCCCTACAGTGTGCAAGCAGGGCATTCGTCAACCCTCCGAACAGCGTCCCACCTAGACCCATGCCATACCCTATCCCTGCATTTCTCACCTTAGACACTACGGACAAATTAACCCGGCCAATCCACCTAACCTGTACAGCTTTGGACTGTGGGAGGAAACCGGAGAATGTGCAAACTCCACATAGACAGTCACCCGAGGCTGGAATCGAACCTGGGTCCCTGACGCTGTGAGGCAGCAGCGACACTAACCACTTAGTCTCCGTGCCACTAGAACCCAGGCACCAAGCAGGCAACACAGCTTTCGGGACTGTCAATTCTGGCCACAGAACAGTGACTGTTCCCCCGACTATGCTATACCAGATTACAACTCCATTTTTTTCTTCTCCCACCTCTTGAATGGCTCATTAAGTGAGAAGTGGGGATGATGACTGATAATTGTGCAATGTTCAACTCCATTTGTGATGCCTCAATCTGAAGCAGTCAATGTCCAAATGCAGCAAGACCTGGACAACATCCAGCTTTGGGGTGACAGTGGCAAGTAACATCCAAACCACACGTTGCCAGGCAATGACTGTGTCCAACAAAAGAATCTAGCCATTGCCCCTTGACATTGAATGGTATAACTATCACCTAAATCCCTCACTAACAATATCCTGAAGGTTTCTGTTGACCAGAAATTTAACTGGACTGGCCGTATGAATACAATGGCTACAAGAGCAGGTTACTGGCTAGGAATCTTGCAGTGAGTAACTCCCCTCCCAACTCCCCAAAGCCAAGGCACAAGTCATTAGTGTGAATGAAAAATTCTTATTTGCCTGGATGAGTGCAGCTCCAAGAACACTCAAGACACTTGACATCATCCAAGTCGAACCAGACCACTTGATCGGCACCACATCCATAAGCACCCACTCCTTCCACTACCAATGCTCAATAACAGCAGTGTGTGCCATTGACAAGATGCGCTACAGAAGTTCAAATTTACCAAGGATCCTTGGATCGGACCTTCCAAATCCATGATCACGTACAGCCACACTGACCACCTTGATGTGGAAATATATCACTGTAACTTCAATGTCGTTGGGTCAAAATCCTGGATTTGCCTCCCTAATGGCAGATGTACCACAGGTTCAAGAAGGTAGCTTACCACCACCTTCTAAGGACAAATATAAATGGGCAAGAAATGCTGGCCAGCTAGTGACACTCACGTGACAAGCGAATTTTAAAAACTGCAACCCTATCCTGTCAACTTTTAAAAATAAATACTTACCAATTTACCAGTGCAGTTTTTCACAGCTGAATAGCCTGAACCTGTGGTAACAACCACCAAAGATTGCTGGCCTTTGATTGGCTGGCAGCTTCTGGCAGGGAAGGACTTCAATGTTGGGGTTAGTGATATGCCAAGAAGTCCAACCACCGATCAACTCTCAAGCGCTTGATCCAGTGGGGTTTCTCACTGGTTGGGGTGGTGTATTAGTTACCCCTGAAGTTGCTCACCATTAAACTCAGAGCAGAGAACACTAAATTAACTATTACTTATTTTCAGTACATTCTCTCAACATTGCTGTACATGAACAGCCCATCCCCTTTGTCTGTTGTTAAGGATACTATAAATTCCTTTGCAACATCAGATTTGGATTTTCAAGAAAAGAAACTGTAACTGGGAGGTTTTGACAATAGTGATCTTTGCTCATTTTGAAAAGCTGCTTAAATAGTCGAGAGAGCAGACTGCTGAATCCTGTAACAGGATGTGTCTTTTCCTGATGCCAATGGGTTTATTCTTTAGCAACTGTTAATGAGCTGTATGTTTAACTCTGTTACTAACATGATTCTGACAGTGAATGTTCTTGTCCATTTATAGATGGAAATATCAGTACAATTAGGCACAAGCTTAAGTGTTTTCATTTTGAATGCACTGCTCTGAATTACAGGAAATCTTTCTCCCAGACAGACTGGGAGTGCCCTTCAAAGTTTTTGACCTTAAATAACACTAATGTGAAAATTTGTTTCTTTACTTTTGATGCCTGAGTAGATGTCAGACTAATTCTGGCTTCTTATTCTACATTTCTGCCTGATTATGGTTGTATTTAAATACCGTTAAGCTCACAGTAAGGTAGGGTCTGTTGGCAGTGGAGTGGCTCATGCTGAATTTATTCATCCGGCGTCAGTACTGAACAGCCTGGATTAGGAGCAGCATGGGGCAGATGTAGAGCTCAAAACTCTCTTTGTGAAGCACAAACAAAGTGCTAAAACTTTC
Organism: Ginglymostoma cirratum; assembly: GCA_024137785.1. NCBI lineage: Eukaryota > Metazoa > Chordata > Chondrichthyes > Orectolobiformes > Ginglymostomatidae > Ginglymostoma > Ginglymostoma cirratum. The sequence continues at coordinate 9,270,951 of JAHRHZ010000275.1, forward strand.
ATGTCAGCCGGATGTCTCCAAACCTGCTAATTTGCCCCGAATAAATGGTCCAATTTCAATGTGTTAATGTAGGAATTTGATCAGTCTTGCTTCAATTAATACATTTTGAACCCTGGCAGCTAACATCAACAACAAAAAAAAATGCATTTATGAAGTGCCCTGTGTGTCGTTAAGTAGCTCAAGGAATTTCACAAGAGCATTCTTCTTTTTCAGTTCTCTGCCTGAAGGCAGGTTCAACTGCACCACCACGATCTCAACCTCACGAAGGGTGAGAAGGCAGGACCCAAACAGGGATCAGAACTGATCAGAACAGGAGTCAGCCATGTTAGGAGCTCTGTGTTGATGCCATCAACACAATCAACAGCAGTCAAAATGCAACTAGATCCATCCCAGAGTCCAAACTGCTGTGTCAACATGTACTTTAATGCAATCTGGAGCCATGGTAGAAGCTCCAATGTTCTTTCCAACATATGATTGACCAGGATTCTCTCCTATTCTTACCACCTTCCATTGGTATGTGTGTTTGTGTTGGAAAGATTTATAGGTCAATACTCAACCTGTTTGACTATGTGGTAAACACACCTTTCCTGGCCATCAAGTCTCAAATGGAAGCTGAGATGGCTGCTTCAATGCCACATGACCAGCATTCTCGAACAAAATTTGAACAGAGCCATGTAAGCACTTGCTAAAATGGACTATTCCAATATTGTTGAAACTCATCTGTTTTCACTGAGTGAAGTTCAATGGCTGTCCGTTTCCCGGAGTTCTTAGTCAAATGTTGATAAAAAGTTTTTTAGCCCAACAAAGGCATACCTGATGCCAACCTGACAGAATAAAAGCACAACACATTTGCAGCCAGGAGTGAGACAGAGTTATCCTGGCCTTGCCCAGGATCTCAATAATATAATCAGGACAGTGAAAAGGAGGAATTAAAAACAATAAAATGGCACTGTTCCACAACACAATCTTTTAAAGAGGTTTTTAGGGAAACTTTATGTCCTCATTCATTTTGGACATTTTGGGAAGTAATGTGTTTCTAATGAAATACAGTAACCTAGAGAAAATGAAATTTAGTTAAGTTAATGCTTTGGAGACTACCACATGACACAGCAAGTTTTCAGAATTCAGTGAGTGCCTCCTGATTGCTCCCACTTCAACTGACTGTTATTTAGCTGGAGTGAGAGTTCTAGCTGACTAGCGACTGACGTTAGTTTTATTGAGTTGTCAGTGGATGTGTGTCCACAGCACTGAACTATTTCTTATCTCCAACTCAAATGCTCATTGGTGAAATATTCTGTTCCTAACCCCATCTCCATGACTACAATTGTGTTGGATCCCCTTTTGTTTTGCATCCTGACAGTTGTCACAAATTTGACAATGTTTTGGACTTTGAATGTTCTGTGCTTTGCATATGTCAGCAATTTAATGATACAAGGTCGGCACAATATTCCGTCTGTTTTCAGTGTTATTTTTAAAATATCTTAAAATCATACACACTTAACTGCAAGGGAAGAGCAATTTCCTTTAGTTTATATAAAGCCAACAGTGACTCATATCCAGTACAATGCTAATAACCCATCTGAGTAATATACAAACAACTTTCGTTGATCAAAATGTTCTAACAGCGTCCATATTTGGTATTAACAAAATGATTGCCATTCCACTGACTGATTATCAACAATAAAGTTCATGTTTTGATCCTTGGATTATGGCGTTCCCTGTAGCACTCACTGTAATCCCAGGCTCCAAAAGGCAAGTTCACTTCATGTCAAAGGAAGCTATTATGATCACATATTTTCGGAGATTTAAGCCCGATTCAGTGCAGTTGATCCACCAAAAGAATGAGATTGTAGGAATGAGAAAAATTCATTCCGTTAAAACTTATACCTATGCTTGTGTTACATCCACATTTAACTGTTCTATGCTCTTGTGGCTGACTCCTATCTTTGGTTCTCAAACTTGAGTAAGCACCACTGTCCATTACTCTTCCACAAGAAGTCCTGCTTACAATTTCTATATTGGATCCTGACAGCAATGTATCATATCTAAATTTCTTTGCAGGATTGAGGTACTAAATGTTCTTAAATGCAATTCTTAATTTAGATAAAAGCCTTTTTGAAACTTGGTTGGAGGGCTAGAGCTATCCAAATAGTCCCAATGGCCGGGACTGCCTTTTCAGAGTCCTACAATTTTTCTCCTTTAAGTATGAACCCAACCCCTTTTGAAAAGTACATTTGAATTTGCTTTTTTCAGCTGTGTATTTCAGATCATGACTACTTGTTACTTGAAATATTGTTGAACTCAGCTCTTTTCCGATTATCTTAAATCTATGCCCTCTTGTTACCAACTCTCCCACTTGTGGAAATAATTTTTGCTTATCTACTCTATCAAATACCCTCAGATTTTCTCTTAAATCTCCCTTTCATCTTCTGTTCTAAGGAGAAGGTTCCCACATGCTTGATTTCATTGTTTCAGTATCACAATGCATGTTTTTGTTGTTCACTTTTTTGTGGCTTGAAATCATTTAATATCGTCACTGAGACACGTGACCAGGAAGTGCTGTATTCCTGTCTATGGAGCCAATTTCCCGTAGTGATGGGCTTTCACTGACTTTGGGTAAGACAAATAGCCAATATAAAAACTAACAAAGAAAGGAAGATTACAGTATGAAAGAAAGCTAGCTAGAAATACAAAGTACAACTAGTAAGAGTTTCCATAAATATTTTGAAAACAGTTAACACAGTGCGTTTGATCCAGTAGCAATTGCATCCAGCAATTAATAATGGAAAGTGAGGAGAGGCAGATAATTTGAACAAGTATTTTGCAAAAATATTCCCTACAGAGGATATTTCTGACATGTTCAAGTCAGAAATGAAAGGAAGGAGAGAAATTTAGGAAATTATAATCACCAGGAAAATGGTACTGAGCAAATTGTTGGAGCTCCAGGTTGACAAGTCCCTGCATCCTGATAGATTTCATCCCATGTCTTAAAAGAAGTGAGATGTGATTCTAAAATTCTCTGGATTCTGGGCAGGTTCTACTAGATAGGTTGTTAGCAAATGTAACTCCTTTTATTCAAAAAAGGAAGAAAGACATAAAGCTGTAACCAATTAGCTTAACATTTGTCTTGGGAAAGTGTTTGCTATTATGAAAAATGCTGCAGCAGGGCACTTGGAGAGGAAAAAACAAGGAAATTAGGCAGTCAACATGGTTTGTATAAGGGAAATCATTCCCTTGTTTAACCAACTTACTGGAATTCTTTGAAGAAGCAACATGTGCTGTGATAAAGAGGAACTGATGGGTGTGCTGTACTTGGATTTCCAAAATGCATTTGATAAGGTGCTACGTCAAATTACAGAGGGTAAAGCCTCGTGGTGTAGCAGATCACATATTAGTATGGATAACTAATAGGAAATGGACTGGAAGCATCAAAGGGCCATTTTCTTCAGCTCTGTTGAAGAGTCTTCTACACTCAAAACATTGGCTTGCTGTCCCTCCAGGGATGCTGCCTGACCTACTATGATTTCCAGCATTTTTTTTTTTTTGTTTTCGAGTCATTTTCTTGTTAGGTGAGCTGTCTCGGTGCTGAAGCTTCAACTTCTTAAATGACTTAAGTGAATATACCAAAGATACTATGGCTAAATTTCCTGATGACACAAAGGGAAATAGAAAGTAAGTTATGAAGAGAATGCAAGGAAGCTGCTAAAAGATATAGTTAGGCATAGTGAGAGGTGTGATCTAGCATGTGGAGTGCAATGTGTGAAGACATAAAATTGTCTATTTTACCAGCAACAACATAGAAGAAAACAAATTATCTCAATGTTGAGAGATTGCAGGACTCAGATACAGAGCAATCTGGGTGGTCTAGTGTATGAATCACAAAAGGCTAATTTGCAGGTACGGTAAGTAATCTTTTGTTTAAAAGAGTGGAATGATTGTTTATTGTGAAGGGAATTGAATGCAAAAGAGAGGGATTATGCTTCAGTTATACAGAACATTGGTGAAACTGCACCTGGAGTACTGTGTACAGTATTGGTTTCCTTAATTAATGAAAGATACAAAATGTACTGGAAGCAGTTCAGAGAAAGCTAACTAAATTACTACCCGAAATGGGTGACTTGTCTTGTGAAGAAAGGGTGGACAGACTGGACTTGTATCCATTGGTATTTAGGTGAGTAAGATACATTGAAACGCACAAGGTGCTGATGGGTTTTGGCAGAGTGGATATAGAGAATATGTTTCATTTTGTGAGAAAACCCAGAGCGAGGGGTGACCATATGCAAAAAGAAGGGTCTAGGCCCGAAATGTCAGCCTTCCTGCTCCTCTGATGCTGCTTGGCCTGCTGTGTTCATCCAGCTCTACACCTTGTTATCTTAGATTCTCCAGCATCTGCAGTTCCTACTATCTCTGGGGGAAAAAAAAGGGTCAGCTTTTTAAGGCAGAGATGAGGCAATTTTTTTCTCTGAAGGGCATAAAATCTTAGGAAGTCTATTCCTCCAAAAGTGATTGAAAAAGAGTCTTCCAATATTTTTAAGGCAATGATGGATCTATTCTTAGTAAGCAAAAGGGTGAAAGGTTATCAGGGGTAGGTCGGGTGTGGAAATAATCAGCCATGACCTTATTAAATGATTGAGCAGCCTCAAGGGGCCAAATGGGTTACTCACGTTCCTAACTCGTTTGTTCTGTTCATTCAAATTTTCTCATCTCTAATTCATTTTTAGCCTTTATTTTGCATCTTGCAGACTAAGTATAATTTTTCATTAGCTTGCCATCAGTGTTTTCATTTCTAGAGTACTTTGCCTTCTGGGATCTTGCTTTGTTTCAGTGCAGTCTAATGGTGTCAGGGTTGCATATAAAATGAGTTGTGCAGAGTCAATACATTCTATTGTGAATGTGGACCCACAGAATAAGCAACAAAACTGGTAGCAATCAGTACCCTCATTGCAGCTTGACTGGGTGCTTGTTGTAGGGCATCAAGCCGTGCATAGACCATTGGTACGCAAACACCAAGTGTCATTACTTACTGAGGCTCTACCTGTCCCCAAGGATAGGCTTGGCCTTGTTGCTGCAGAACACTCCAGGTAGTTGGACCATTTCGTATTGCCTGTCCTTCATAAAGAAATTTATAAAGAAAAACACCTTTCACCACCTGTCCATCAGAAAGTGGTCAGCATGTAGTGTCCTTGAGATCCTGAGGGAAAAGGAAAGGGTGGATCCTTGTTCCCTGAGTAGACTGTCAAGGTCATTTGGAAGAATGCCTCATCACCAGAACTTTCCAACAATCACCAAGACACCATTTGGCTTGTGGTGAAAGGGGCACCACCTGTTAGATCCTTCATTTACGCCCAGTCAGTCTGCACCATCGCATCCTGCCCTTGAAATAGCTGTGGTGTGGTTGAGACTGTTACGCCATCTCCTTCTGGGATGTGCCTTTGCAAAGGACATGTGGAGAAAGGTACAGTGAGTTTTGTTGAGGTTTGTCCCATGCAGCACTGTGATGAGGGATTCTGTACTCTATGGTCTGTTGCTTCAGATGTGCACTGAGACAAACACCATCTGCACCTGGAGGACCATCAACTCAGTGAAAGACACCCTTTGGTCTGCCTGAAACTTGTTGGTCTTCCAGAACAAGGAGTTGACCCCAAATGAGTGTTGCAGACTGGCACATTCCAAGGGTCAGGACTATATGCGAAAGCTTGAGGCAGCTGCCGCCAAGGTGCAGTGGGGAAAGACCACAGTCTGAGGTCTTCCTGCTGAAGGTAAATAGAGGTCTGTCCAGATATCGAACACCACCCCCCACAGTGCCTCAATATATGCAAAATAATCTTGTATGTGTAAGAGGTGCTTTTGGTTTGTTGGGTTAGAGTCAAACTCAAATGTTTGCTTGTTTACTTGACATGATACTGTATAGAACCAAACTGCATTTGTAACTATATAAAGAGATATTTTATGAATAAAATATATTTTTGAAATTTAAAAAAAAGGCAGTTGAGCCAGTAGGTTTCTCATTCCCTCCCTCCAGATTGTATCGATGTCATAGTGTCATAGTGTCATAGAGTCATAGAATGGAACAGCACAGACAGACTGCAATTTGGCCCATCCTGTCTGTGCTAGCTTTTTGGTAGAGCTCTCCGGTTCATCCCACTCTCCTGTTCTTAGTATGTAGCCCTGTCAATACTTTTTTCTAAAAATCTGCTTCTGAAATATTACGACTGCATCTGCTTTCACCACCCTTTCAAGCAGTGAATTCCCGATCACTGTAGAAAAGAAAGAACGTTTCATCATGTCATTTCTATTACTTTTGGCAATCACCTTAAATCTGTGTCAGAGATAAAAGGTAGTGCAGATGCTGGAGAATCCGAGATAACAAGGTGTGGGGCTGG
>JAHRHZ010000275.1:9277733-9290200 GCA_024137785.1 Ginglymostoma cirratum
CCAAGCAGCATCATAGGAGCAGGATGCTGCTTGGCCTGCTGTGTTCATCCAGCCCCACACCTTGTTACCTTAAATCTGTGTCTTCTGTTTACTGAAAATAGTGTTTTCTTATTTACTGTGTCAAAATCATGCTTAATCTTGAGCGCTTCTGTCCAATCTCCACTCTAGGGCGAATAACACCAGCTTCCTCAATCTTTCCACGCCCCTCATCTCTGGTACCATTCTAGTACATCTCTGTTACAAACTCTGTAAGGCTTCAATTCTACTCGCCTTCTGCTTTCCAGAATGGGACACAAATTCAACAGCTTTGCTAAAGACAAATCATATGTAACTAAATTGATTTTCATTTGATGTGAGAACAAGCGTCGATAAGGGCAATGTGGTTGATTTGGCATACAGGAACTGCCAGAAAAACATTTAATAAAGTACCATTCAACAGACTGGTCAGCAAAGTTAGGACCCACAAAATAGAATGAGGCAGCATGGATACAATGTTGGCTGTGTGACTTGAAGTTGAGAGACGTAGTGAATGGTTGTCTCGGACTGGAGAATGCTATGTGGTAGTGTTCCCCAGAAGTCAGCACTGAAACCACTTCCTTTCTTGATGTGCATTTATGACATAAACTTGTATCTACACAGCACAATTTCAAAATTTGCAGATGACACAAAACTTAGGAGGACTGACTACAGTGGTAAATTTCACAAGATGTACAGGCTGGTGAAATGAAAGATGGAACTAATGCAAAGAAGTGTGAAATAATCATAGGATCACTACAGTGTGGAAGTAGGCTGTTCCGCCCATTGAGTGCACACTGACCCTCTAGAGAGCATCCCACCTAGACTCACCCCATCCCTGTGACCCTGCGTTTACCATGGCTAATCCACCTAGTCTCACATCATTGGACACTATGGGCAGTTTAGCATGACCAATCCACTTAACCTGCACATCTTTGTACTGTGGGAGGAAACCAGAGCATCTGGAGAAAACCCACACAGACACTGAGAGAATGTGCAAACTCCACACAGACAGTCACCCAAGGCTGAAATCAAACCCAGGTCCTTTGTGCTATGAGGCAGCAGTTCTAACCACTGAGCTACCATAATGGCTCAGATTATCTAATAGGAAAACCATCATCTCAGTTGTGTAGATAGAAGTTGGACCTTGTGACTGTCAGGAAGTCCTGATGTATGTCTCTGTGGGAATTGCCTGGGAAGTTGTTGGGCAGTTACCCTTGCTTTTGGAATCTTGTGAAACACACCCCATCCCTGAATCACTTGAAATTATTAAATAACCATGATTTTAAATCATTAAAATATATATTTTTTAAAAAATCATTTGACATAAATCAATAAAAGTAACATCAAATGTTCAAAAGGAACAGAAAAATAATAAAATGTTAGATAATGTCTACAAAAGTTTCATTATACTTCGCTTTCTGTGTTATTGCATTTGGTTTTTTCTGCTGACCTTAAGGGGTGTTTCCAGCATCTGGGAACAGTCAGATTACAGAATCTGGCTGCAACCAATGCTGAAAATAGATATGTTTTGATCCAACTAGGAGACTCGAAGTTCTGAGCCAATGTCCTTTAGAAGGAAGAACGTGAATATAAAATAAAGGGTATAATCCTAAAGAGAATAGGAGCGTAATCATGCAAAGATCTTGCCACAGAAGGGCAAGTTTAGAAAGTGGTTCGTAAGACTTATGGAATCCTGTGTTTTATTAATTGAGGCACAGAGTTCAAAAGCAGGCAGGTAATGATGGATTTTCATAAAACACTATTTTATGTGAACTGGAATATTGTGTCCAGTTCTGATTATCATACTTGCAAGGGTATAATAGAGGGTCCAGAAATGATTTACTAGAATGATTCTAGGGATGAGGGACTGCTTTGTGGAATCCTTGTGGAAAAGACAATGTTAAATGCAGATTTGATAAAGGCTTCCAAAGACATGATGGGTCACGACAGAGTGGATGGGGAGGAACTGATTCCACTGATGGAAGTGAAGTAGAGGATACAAGTTGAAAGTATGTGGTAATGTGGTTGATTTGGCATACAGGAACTTCCAGAACCAAGGATGAAATAAGGAGATAATAGGTACTGCAGATACTGGAGAATCCGAGATAACAAGGTGCGGAGCTGGATGAACACAGGCCGAGCAGGAAAGCTTGATGTTTGGGGCGAGACCCTTCATCAGAAATGGGGGAGGGGAAGAGGGTTCTGAAATAAATAGGGAGAGAGGGGGAGGCGGATGGAAGATGGATAGAGGAGAGGATAGGTGGAGAGGAGGCAGACAAGTCAAAGAGGTGGGGATGGAGCCAGTAAATGTGAGTGTAGGTGGGGGGGTAGGGAGGAGATAGGTCAGTCCAGGGAGGACGGACAGGTCAAGGGGGCGGGATGAGGTTAGTAGATAGGAGATGGGGGTGTGGCTTGAGGTAGGAGGAGGGGATAGGTGAGAGGAAGAACAAGTTAGGGAGGCTGGGACGAGCTGGGCTGGTTTTGGGATGCGGTTGGGGGAGGGGAGGTTTTGAAGCTTATGAAACCCACATCGATACCATTGGGCTGCAGGGTTCCCAGGCTGAATACGATTTGCTGTTCCTGCAGCCTTCGGGTGGCATCATTGTGGCATTGCAGAGGCCCAGGATGGACATGTCATCTGAGGAATGGGAGGGGGAGTTGAAATGGTTCGCGACTGGGAGGTGCAGTTGTTTGTTGCGAACTGAGCGCAGGTGTTCTGCAAAGCGGTCCCCAAGCCTCCGCTTGGTTTCCCCGAAGTAGAGGAGGCCACAACGGGTACAGCGGATGCAGTATACCACATTGGCAGATGTGCAGGTGAACATCTGCTTGATGTGGAAAGTCTTCTTGGGGCCTGGGATTGGGGTGAGGGAGGAGGTGTGGGGGCAGGTGTAGCACTTCCTGCGGTTGCAGGGAAAAGTGCCGGGTGTGGTGGTGCTGGAGGGGAGAGTGGAGCGGACAAGGGAGTCGCGGAGGGAGTGGTCCCTCCGGAAAGCAGATAAGGGTGGGGAGGGAAAAATGTCTTTGGTGGTGGGGTCTGATTGCAGATGGTGGAAGTGTCGGAGGATGATGCGTTGGATCCGGAGGTTGGTGGGGTGGTACATGACGATGAGGGGGATTCTTTTTTGGTTATTATTGCGGGGACGGGGTGTGAGGGATGAGTTGTGGGAGACATGGTCGAGGGCATTCTCGACCACTGCGAGGGGGAAGTTGCGGTCCTTGAAGAATGAGGACATCTGAAATGTGCGGGAGTGGAATGCCTCATCCTGGGAGCAGATGCGGCGGAGGCGAAGGAATTGGGAATAGGGGATGGCATTTTTACAGGAAGGTGGGTGTGAGGAGGTGTATTCCAGGTAGCTGTGGGAGTCAGTGGTCTTGAAATGGACATCGGTTTCTAGGTGGTTACCTGAGATGGAGACAGAGAGGTCCAGGAAGGAGAGAGAAGTAATGGAGATGGTCCAGGTGAACTTCAGGTTGGGGTGGAAGGTGTTGGTGAAGTGGATGAACTACTCGAGCTCCTCGTGGGAGCACGAGGCGGCGCCGATATAGTCATCAATGTAACAGAGGAAGAGGTGGGGTTTAGGGCCAGTGTAGGTACGGAAGAGGGATTGTTCCACGTAACCTACAAAAGAGGCAGGCATAGCTTGGGCCCATGCGGGTACCCATGGCCACCCCTTTTATCTGTAGGAAGTGGGAGGAATTGAAAGAGAAGTTGTTGAATGTGAGGTCGAGTTCAGCTAAGCGGATGAGTGTGTCAGTGGAGGGGGATTGGTCAGTTCTGCGGGACAGGAAGAAGCGGAGGGCCTTTAGGCCATCTGCATGGGGAATACAGGTGTATAGGAACTGGACGTCCATAGTAAAAATGAGGTGTTGGGGACTGGGGAATTAGAAGTTCTGGAGGAGGTGGAGTGCGTGGGTGGTGTCACGGACGTAGGTAGGGAGTTCCTGGACCAAGGGGGTGAAAATGGAGTCTAGGTAGGTGGACATGAATTCGGTGGGGCAGGAGGAGGCGGAGACAATGGGTCGACGAAGGCATTCAGGTTTGTGGATAAGGACACTTTTTTAATGCAAACCGAAAGAACTGTGGATGCTGTAAATCCGGAGCAAAATATGTTGCTAGAAAAGCTCAGCAGGTCTGGCAGCATCTGTGAAGAAAAAAAAATCAGACTTAACATTTCAGGTTCAGTGACCCTTCCTCAGAACTGATGGTAGTTAGGAACCATCGGTTTATATGCAGAATATAGTGAGGGGATGGGGTCGGGAGTAAACAGTAGGATAAAGGATAGAGCCCAAAAAGAGAGAAGAGCAGTTCGATAGACAAAGGAGATGATAACGATTTAGCTAGAGGGTGAATAGTTGTTAATGGGGGCTGTTAGTGACTAACAATAGGTAGTGTGTAATGACAGGCTGTGTGATAACAAGGTCTGGTGTGTGGGGTAGGAGGCTGGGACATGGAAGAGTTTGAGTTTGGAATGCGCTGCCTAAGAGTATGATTAATGTCAAGTCAATCATGGCTTACAGAAGAGAATTGGATAATTATCTGATAAGAAACATTTAGAGAGGGATCTCACTTTGTGACATAATTGTTCTAGGATTGTACTTGTGACATAATTTTTGGCATGATTATAGTTTCTGAAAGTGTTCCCACTACCTTTGTTCAACTGATTGACTTATAATCACTCAATTTATCCTGCCATCATTTTTCTGGATGGGTGTGTAATATTTTCAAATCTGCAGTATCTCTATATCTAAGAAAGATTAGATCATTACCTTTGCAATTTCCACCTTTATTTCCATCACTATCCTCTGATTATTCCATCTAATTATGGTGACTTTTCATGTTAAAGCGCAGCTGCCTTTCTAATAATCCAGAAATACTTAGTTTCTAGTCATGCCCTCCTTTTAGTCAGGTCTGTTACCACTACAACATCAGGCAGTCTCCTCTACTGTAGCTTGCCACCTTTATATACCACACTCAGTACATTTACATTTATGTATTGTAAACTTAATTTAAACTCAAATGAATTTTCTCTCTATCTAATCCCAGCTAATGCCTTGCATTTGTTGGTTTGCTTTTATCTTTGTTTGACCCAATTCTTTGTGCAGCTTGTTTCTCCTTTCCTGTTTTACATCCTGGATTCCACCAATTTAGTTTAAACTTTCCCTGCAGCCCCTGTGCAAGTTTTACCTGCCTCAGAATAGGTCTCAATGTCCCAGAATCCTGAGGTCTCCCTCCTGTGCCATCTCTCTAACCAGACATTATTGGCTGTATCCTCCAATTTCTCTGCTCACTAGCGAGTGGCACCAGTTACTAACTGTGAGGTTCTGCTTGCTGGTCTCCTTTATAAATTCTGTGCCTATAGAAATGTCTGCCTGTTACTCAAACTATTGAATCCTTCATTGCTATTGCAAAGATAAGTAAATCACAGCATAAAGCCACAACCCATGTATCCCCTGTTGTCTTGGTAACAGGCTTGAGGTTAACTATAACCTCAATCCAGAACCAAATTTACCTGAAGGAACGGTTTACTATAAACTATTACAAACATCATAAATTATAAAGAAGTGGTTTATAATTTTCCTACAAACAAAAAAGAAACAAATCATTCCCCTCCGTTGCCAGTCTCAAATGCATCCAAGTATTGCGCCCTCAAGAAAACATGGGTGACATTCTGCACTTGGTCTGCAATTGACTGAAGCTACAAAGTTTACTCTGGCACTTTTAATGTAGTGCAAACAAGACGATTGTTTCCAAGCAACCAGGGATTTCAGGATGGTGAACGCGCCCCAGAGTTAAAGGAGATATGTTTGTGTGTGTGTTTGTCACAGGGGAGGTGGCTGTTGTAAATTGATGCAAAACACAGATCAGCAATGATATAAAATGAGGTCAGCTCATCTCCTTTGCACTTGTGTAACGATGATTACACATTCTTTATCATAAAAAGTAAATGTTCTTGTTGCTAGCAGATTTTTTTCAGATCCGCAAAATATGTAGAGTGGTGACTAACTGCTCCAGTAAAGAGCTTAAATTCAACAGTTCTATGACCCTTTGATCTTTTACTTATAAAATCTGTGTCTGATGCCACCTCTCTCTCAATCAGCTGAAGAAGGAGCAAGACTCCAAAAGCTTGTGTTTTCAAATAAATGTGTTGGATTGTGACCTGGTGGCATATGATTTTTGACCTGAATTCAACAAAAGTAAATTTGTAAAAACAAACAAGTTCCCTTGATAGAGATAGTGAGAACTGCCGATGCTGGAGCCAGAGATAACACGGTGTGGAGCTGGAGGAACACAGCAGGTCAGGCAGCATCAGAGGAGCAGGAGAGTTGACGTTTTTGGTCAGGACCCTTCTTCAGAAATGGGGGAGGGGGAAGGGAGCTCCGAAATAAATAGAGAGAGGAGGGGTAGGGCTGGAGAAGGTAGGTGGGATGGTGATAGGTGAGTGCAGGTAGACACTGGTGGGGGTTGGTCAGTGAGGTGGGAGGAGCGGAGAGTTGGGAGAGAAGATGGACAGATTGTGTCAGGTCAATGAGGTGGGGATGAGAGGTCATGGGATGATGCCCGGGGTGGGGAGATTTTGAAACTAGTAAAGCCCATATTGAAACCATTGGGTTGTAGGCTCCCAAGGTGGAAAATGAGGTGCTGCTCCTCCAGTTTCCGGGTGGCGTCATTGTGACACTGGAGGAGGCCCAGGATGGATATGTCGCCCAGAGAGTGGGAGGGGCTGGTGAAATGGTTTGCCACCAGAAGGTGTTGTCGTTTGCTGCAAACAAGTGCAGGTGCTCTACAAAGTGGTCTCTGAATCTCCGCTTGGTCTCACTGATGTAGAGGAGACCACGTCCGGAGCAGCGGATACAAAAGACCACATTGATGGATGTACAGGTGAACCTCTGTCTGATGTGAAAATTTTGTTTTGTGTCTTGGATGGAGGTGAGAGGGTAGGTGTAGGGGCAGGTGTAGCACTTCCTGTGGTTGCAGGGAAAGGTGCCGGGTGTGGTGGGGTTAGTGAGGAGTGTGGACCGGATAAGGGAGTCACGGAGAGAGTGGTCCCTACAGAAGGCAGATGGGGGTGGGGAGGGAAATATATCTTTGGTTGTGGGGTCGGATTGTAGGTGGTGATACGTTGGATATGGAGGTTGGTGGGGTGATATGTGAGGACAAAGGGGTTTCTGTCTTTGTTTTTATTGGGGGGGAGGGGATGTGAGGGCAGAGGTGGGGGAAACGCAAGAGATGCAGTCAAGAGCATTTTCGAATACCAAAAGGGGGAAGTTGTGGTCCTTGAAATAAGAGGACATCTGGGATGTTCGGGAGTGGAACACCCCAACTTGGGAGCAGACGCGGCGGAGGCGGAGGAATTGGGAATAGGGGATCACATTCTTCCAGGAAGGTGGGTGAGGGGAGGTGTGGGCTAGGTAGCTGTGGGAGTCAGTGGGCTTGAAATAGATGTCAGTTTTGAGGCGGTCACCAGAAATGGAGACAGAGAGGCCCAGGAAGGAGAAGGAGGTATCAGAGATGGTCCAGGTGAACTTGAGGTTGGAGTGAAAGGTGTTAGTAAAGTTGATGGACTGTATCTTGATAACACTGTTCACCAAGACTGCAGGAATAACGATGGTTCATGGTTTTAGATAAAATGTATTCATCATATCTAAAACTAATGTCCCGCTCAGTCTTTTGGTCTTTTTGAAAGATCTTCTTACGTTAATGTGCGCCTTTCAGAACCTCCAGAATGTTCTGGCGTGCTTGACAGCCACTGAAGTACTTTTCAAGTGCAGTCACTGTTTACAATGCAGGGACTACAGCAGACAATGTGTGCACAGCGACCTCCCACAACACCAGTGTGATAGATAATGATCAGATAATCTTTTTTTTTGGTGTTGAGTAAGGGATAAACATTGGCTAGAGCACTCGAGTCAGGGAGTCATAGAGCTGTGCAGTATGGAAATACACCCTATGGTCCAACTTGTCCAAGCTGATCAGATACCCTAAATTAATCTAGCCCCATTTGCCAGCATTTGGCCAATATCCCTCTAAACCCTTCCTATTCATATACCCATCCAGATGCCTTTTAAATGTTGTAATTGTACCAGCCTCCACCACTTCCTCTAGCAACTCATTCCATACACAGACCACCCTCTGCATGAAAACATTGCCCCTTAGGTCACTTTTAAATCTTTTCCCTCTCACCTTAAACTTATGCCCTCTAGTTTTGGACTTCCCCACCTCAGGGAAAAGACCTTGTCTATTTACCCTATCCATGCCCCTCATGATTTTATAAACCTCCATAAGGTCACCCTTCAGCCTCCAATGCTCCAGGGAAAATAATCCCAGCCTACTTAGCCGCTCCCTATAGCTCAAACACCCCCAACCCTGGCAACATCCCTGTAAATGTTTATTGAACCCTTTCAAGTTTCACAACATCCTTCTTATAGCAGGGACTAGATGTAACTCTCTCCTCATCTTTGCAATAGTGCCTTGGGATCTTGTATATCCTCCAGAGACCTCAGTTTAATATCCCATTCGAAAAAATAACACCTCTAATGGTGCAGCACTCCTCATGTTTTCTTCAATGCTGGTTAAGTTTTCTTTCCCTCCTTTTTAAGATCTATTTTATTTTGTGTTCATCTAATTGTTGAACATGCGTTTGTATCTTTGGTGTGCCACAGGATATTGGGACATGAGCTTATTCTCAGGATGTGTTACAGAATGGTCACAACCAGAGTTTGTAGTCAATATTATTGAGTTTCCATTGGTGTCAGTTTACAAGTAGCAATTTATTTATTTTTTATTTTATATATTGGTCAGACCACTGTTGCTGTCCATTTTCGATTTTGTTTTTTCTCACTAATGCCAGTTTAGATTACAATTAGACTTGCCAGAATTACTGAACTTATCCCTATTTGGAATAAAATCCAAGCATGCACTGTCTTGGTGAACCGTTAAGTCCCAGTTTCCATTTCCATTATAGGGGAACAGCCTGCTTCTTACAATGGTGTCAGTGAATTCTCACCAACATAGCCTTGGGATCAGTAGGTTTTAATGGAATGTAACAGTGACTTGTCCTGGAATGCAAAAAAAATGCTAATTTTGGTTCAAAGCATCCCTGGAGGTTTTATCACATGACCAGCCCAATCAAACAGCCATTTTCACTATCTCTTTATATTAAATAATTTAAATGATCTAAATGTTCTTCAGTTCTGAAGTCATATTGCAGTCAATGTTAACTTTGTTTTGCTCTCCATAATTAACCCATGGAGTTTCTCCACCACTTTATTTTTATTTCCGATTTCCAGCATCTGCAGCATTTTGCTTTTAATTTAAAAAATGTGTAAATTTTTATAAAATTTTGCCCTTTCCCTTATAGCTACTTGAACTTGGCATAGAGTAGGGCTGTTCTAAATAAGACTGTGATAAGGAGAATTATTTTTCTCTCAGAAGGTAGTGAATCTTTGGAACTCACTTGCTCAGAGAGTGGTGGAAGTGAGGCTATTGATTATTTTTAAGGCAAAGGTAGGTTGACTCCCACATTAGTTAGGAATCTAAAGTTATCAGGGTAGGCAGAGCGTGGAGTTGAGGCCACAATAAGATCAGCCATGATCTTGTTAAATGGAGGAATAGGCCAGAGAGGCTGAATAGCTGACTCCTGATCCTAATTCAAATATATCGATATTTTCATTGAGAGCTAAGCCTTGACCAAGTATGCCCCAGTAATTCCTTATATTGTGAAGAGCTACGTATCTTATTTAGAACAGTATTGAGCAACTCAGCTCTAAAAGTGCCAGCTTGAATCCCTGTTTAGGGATGAGTTAGCACATAGTAGAGTCAAAAAGTAAAAAAAAAGGTAATCATTTGAGAGAAATAACTGGATGCAGAATCATAGATCCCTACATTGTGGATGTAGGCCATTTGACCCATTGAGTCCACACTGACCCTCTGAGGAGCATCCCACCAAGACCTGCCCCCTACCCTATCCCTGTAACCCTGCATTTCCCATGGCTAATCCACCTAATATACACATCCCTGAACACTACAAGCAATTTAGCATGGCCAGTCCACCTAACCTGCACATCTTTGGCCTGTGGGAGGAAACCCACGCAGACATGGGGAGAATGTGCAAACTCCGCACGGGCAATTGGTCAAGGGGGGAATTGAACCCAGGTCACTGAGGCTGTGAGCCACCCAGATGTGACAAGGTTAGGATGTTCAGATCTCTTTGGACAGATGTATTATAATAGGCCAAATGGTTGCCTTTATCCCTGCATGCATTTTGATTTATTTTTCCATGGTTTTGCTTTATGGGCGGCAAGGCCAGCATTTGTTGCCAAACTGCCCTTGAACAGAGTGGACATACTGGGTCATTTCAGAGGGAAAGTAAGAATCAGTCAATCACATTGCTGTGGACCTGTAGTAACATGTAAGCCAGACAACGTAAGGATGGTGGATTTCCTTCCCTAAACAGGCATTAGTGAGCCAGATAGGTATTTGCAATAAAGAATTATAATTTTATGGTCACCATTACTGAGATTAGTCCTGATTTATTAATTGAATCCGAATTCCACCATTTGGGATTTGAACTCATGTCTCCACAGTATTTGCTGTGGCCATTGGATTACTAACCTAATGACATTACCATGACACCACAATTTCCTTATGTGAATAATTTAAAATAATGTATAATAGAAGTTCAGGCCCTAAACTCTGAAAATCTGTCCTTAAACCTCTTGTTCTTACATTAAGATGTTCCTTAAAATGATTCATTGATTCATTATCAAATGTTTCCTAGTATTTGCTCCTTTGAAGTGCCCTAGGATGCTTTACATAACCATGACATAAAGAGAAATTGTCATCTCAGCCAGCATGAATCTTGCAATCAGATTGCATGTACCAGGTTAGGTCTAGGAAATATAAGTCAAGGTTTCATTCCTCAGTGACTACAGTGTGTTTGTTTTAATATAGGCTGAGAATAAAATTGGGTTTGCTGAACATTGTGAACAAGTAATACTCACTGTCTGAGGCCATGGATAGGAAAGTTTCAGTTGGGATATGGGCCAAACACAAGTAAATGGGATTAGTTCAGTTTGGGAAAACTAATCAGCATGGATGAGTTGGGCCGAACAGTCTGTTTCTATGTTGTATGAGTGTATGGTCATTAGGGTAGTGTGCTGCTGTATACAAAAGTATATGAACATAGGAACGAGAGTAGGTCATTCAGCCCATCAGACCTGCTTTAACATGAGCATGGCTGATTGAACACTTCATTGCCTTTTACCTATACAATCCCCTTAACCCTTTAAGCTAATTGCAATCAGAAACCTATCAATTTCTACCTTAAACGCATCAAATATAAAACATTCACAATCACCTGAGTAAAAAAAATTCTCCTTTTCTCAGTCTTAAATGGCATACACCATCTTTTTAAATTGTGCCCCGTGGTTCTATACTCCCCAAATGGAAAATCGTCTTCCCTGAATCTGTCCTGTTTATCCCTTTAGGTATATTGTAGATTTCAGTGAGATTACTACTTCTTCTTTGAAACTCTAGAGAATACAAGCCCAATTTGTCCAATCTCTCTTCATAGGATAGTCCCCCCTTCCCGGAACAAGTTTGGTGAACCTCTGTTGCATGCTGTCTAGAACAATAATATCTTCCCCAAGATTAGGAGATCAAAGCCGCACAAAGTGCTCCAGGTGCAGTCAAACCAACCTTCAATGCAATTGAAACAAGACCTCATTACTCCTGTACTCATATTTAGTAATAAATCCTAAAATTCCATTTGCTTTTTTAATAGCTTGCTGCACCTACAATTTAGCTTCAGTGGTTTATTGACAAGGACACGCAGGTACCTTTGTACATTTACACTTTCTAACTGTATACCATTTGAGAAATGCTTGCACACCTGTTTCTCCTATTAAACTGGATAAGTTCATTTTTTTCCATATTACATTCCATCAACCATGCTTTTGTCCCCACAAATCCTTCCGAAGCTGCTTTGCATCCTCCTCAAAGCATACATTCCTGCTTAGCTTTATACAGATCCCTACAGTATGGAAACAGGCCATTAAGTCCATCGAGTCCACACTGACCCTCCAACAACCAACCCATCCAGACCCACGTCCCACCCTATCCCTGTAACCCTGCATTTCCCATGGCCAATTCACCTAACTTGCACATCTTTGGACTGTAGGAGGAAACCAGAGCATGCAGAAGAAACCCACGCAGACATGGGGAGAATGTACAAACTCCAGACAGTCAACCAATGCTGGAAACAGACCTGGGTCTCTGGCACTGTTAGGCAGCAGTGTTAACCACTGAGCTAACAAGCATGGGGCTGGATGAACACAGCAGGTCAAGCAGCATCATAGGAGCAGGAAAACTTGATGTTTCGGGCCTAAACCCTTCATCAGAAATGGGGGAGGGGAAGAGGGTTCTGAAATAAATAGGGAGAGAGGGGGAG
>JAHRHZ010000275.1:9290600-9347110 GCA_024137785.1 Ginglymostoma cirratum
AACTCTGTCTTCTGTCTGTTTGCCAATCCAAAATCTATACCAGTACATTACCACCTATCCCAATGCTTTAACCTTTCTAACCAGCCTCGTTTGGGAGACTTTATCAAAAGTCATCTGAAAATTCAAGTAAACAGTATCCATTAACTCCCTTTTTATCAATTTTGTTAGTAACACCCTCAAAAAAGCTCCACATAGTTCATCAAATGTTATTTTCCAGGCACAAATCCACGCTGACTATGCCCAACTAGATCACAATCAATCAGGTACCAATAATCCCATCCTTTATCATAGTTTCGAGCATTTTCCCTTCTGATGTAAGGCTAACAGGTCTGCAGTTCCTCTCTTTTTCTCTTGCTCCCTTCTTAAGTAATGGGGTGATATTTCCTGGCTTCCAACTTGTAGGAATTAATCCAGAATCTGTACAATTTTGAAAGACGCATCCAAAATCTCCATTGCCACCTCTTTTATCACTCGGTAACGTAGAAGATCGGTTCCTGGTGACTTACCAATTTTCAGCCCATTCATTTCTCTAGTAGAATTTTCTTACTAATTTCCTTCATCTGCTCATTTTCCCTGGTCACCTGGACCTCTGCTACTAGGAGGTTTCTGAGATAGTAGGAACTGCAGATGCTAGAGAATCTGAGATAACAAGGTGTAGAGCTGGATGAACACAGCAGGCCAAGCAGCGTCAGAGGAGCAGGAAGGCTGATGTTTTGGGCCTAGACCCTTCTTCAGAAATGCTTTCAGGAGTCGCAGGGAGAAAAGCTTCTGAAGGGTCTCAATCTTCTGAATGTGGACATTGTCACGGTTGGGGCCAAATTGGGAAGGCCTGAATGTGGACTGTAGTCCATTGGGGATGATCTGGTTCCGTAGGCAGGTACTAAGAAAGGTGATGTGGCTGTAGTACCTGGTTTGCTTCAGGACGTGGTTGAGCAGTTTCAAGGCCGAAAGATTACAAGAGAGTTGCAGTGGGAGAGAGATCCACTGAGGTTTTTCTGGAGGGAGGAGGGTAACTTCTTCAGGGTAGGCATCCCTTGGAAGAGGCTTCGCAGTGGGGTTAAAATTGTTTCAGAGATAGTAGGAACTGCAGATGCTGGAGAATCTGAGATAACAAGGTGTAGAGCTGGATGAGCACAGCAGGCCAAGCAGCATCAGAGGAGCAGGAAGGCTGATGTTTCGGGCCTACACCCTTCTTCAGAAATTTCTTGTGTCTTCCTCAGTGAAATCAGAAATGAAGTAATCGTACAGCTTCTCTGCTATTTCTCTATTCCTCATTATAAATTCTCCCCACGGTGCTTTTAATGGAATCATGTTTGTCTTAACTAAACATTTCCTCTTCACATTTCTAAAGAATTTTTTTACAGGTCGTTTTTATGTTTTCTTGCCAGATTGCCTTCATGTTCTATTTTCCCATTCCTTATAGGTTTCTAGGTCCTCTTTAGCTGTATTCTGAAAATCTCCCAGCCTTCAAATTTATTTATAGCAACTTTAGAGGCCTTTTATTTTCATTTTATGCAACTCTTTTGTCAGCCATGGTTGACTGACATTTTTGAGTTTTTGCATCGTGAAGGAATATTGTTACTGTAAGCCATATAATACATTTTAACGATTATCTATTTCCTATGTACTGTCATGTTTAATGTATTTTCCTCAACCCAGCTCAACTAATCTGTGCCTCGTGCCTTCCTAATTTTCCTAATCCAAATTTAACATCCTTGCTTCTGAATGAACTACCTCACTTTCAAACATAATTTAAAATTCTATCATATTGTAGTTACTCATCTCTAAAGATTCCTTTGCAACAAGATAATTGGCTCTTTTTCACTACATAATTCTAGATCTAAAATAACCTGTTCTCCAGTCAGCCCTCAACATACTCCTCTAGAAAACCATCCCTAAGACACTTCACAAACACATCCTCCACAACTTCAGTCCTCAGTTGGTTTCCCCAGTCTAAATGCAGATTGAAGTCAGCCATGGTAACTGTATTGCCCATGCTATGTGTTTCTTTCATCTCCTGATTAATCCCATGCCTAACACTACTGTTGCTATTCAGTAGCCTATAAATAATTAACCAATGTCTGCTGCATCTTGCTGCACCTTAGCTCCACTTAAACAGAATCTACACATTGTTCTTCGGACCTGAGATCTTCTGTTATTAATGTACTGATTTCTCCCTTACTGTTAACATAACTCAGTGTATTCCTCCTTGTCTGTTCTTCTTCAACATCAAATGTCTTTGAATATTCTGTCCCCAATCATTGTGACCATTGCAGCCTGTTTCTGTAATGGCAGTTAGATCATACCCATTTACCTTTATTTGTGCTTTGAGATGATCAAATGCTGCATGTATTCAGGTAAAATGACCTTAACTTTATCTTTTTGGCATCATTTACATTTGAAGCATCCTTGATGCCTCACTTTGTTTCTCCTGTCATCTAGTCTCCCGAGAGGCTTTTCTACTTCCTCTTACCAACTTTATTTCCTTCCAACTCTTCAGGTTTCCACTGCCCCTGACAAACTAGTTTTAGTACAGCCCAACAGCACCATGAATTCTCCCTGTGAGGATATTAAATCCAGTCCTTTTAAGTTATTACCTTTCCACCTTCTGTAGGTCTCATCTGCTCCAGAACTGGTCTCAATGCCTCAGAAATCTGATGCTGATAGCTATGCCAGTTCTCCAACATGTGTTCAATCAATGCTCCAGTTCTTATCCTCACTGGGATTAATCCTGTGAGTACTGCTCGAATTTTTTAAAATGTTCTTTCCTAACTCACTGAGGTCTACTTTCAGGACCTCCTCTCTCCCTACCCATGTCATTGGTACCAGTGTGGACCATGATGTCTCACTGAACCTGTTCCCCCAAAGGGAGGTCCTGCAGCTGCTCTGTGATAGCCTTGATCTTGGCACTAAAGAAGCAACAGACCATCCACTAACAATGGAGCTCCAATTACTATTGTCCTTCCATTCTTCTTCTTCCCCCACTGTACAGTGGAGATACTTGTGCTCTGGACTTGCTCTAGCTGTACTTCCCTGAGGAACGATCGCCCTCACCAGTTTCCAAAGTGGAATATCGAATAATAAGCATGATAAACTTAGGCAGGCAGTTCAGAGGTCCTTGGTTCTCCTAGACATCCTGGAGGCCGCTCATTTCCTCTCTGCCTACGCTCTTCTAACCTGCTGTGTGACTATATACAGGTTAGTCATGTAATCCTTTGCCTTGACTCTAGCCATGACTCAAGTTCCAAATGTTGGAGCTCAAGCTGTCCAGCTGGTAAGTGTGAATGTGTTTTTCTGGGACACATGGTATGTCCATGACTTCACACAAACTGCAAGATGTACACTTTTACTTGACCCAGCTGACCTGCCATCCTTAACTTTAAAAAGTATTAGTTACTCATAGAATAAGTGAAAAAACCTACATGTAAATCAAAAACTGAAAGAACTTTAGATGTTGGAAATCAGAAACAAAAACGGAAATTGCTAGAAAAGCTCAGCAGGTCTGGCAGCATCTGTGGAGAGAAATATAATTAATATTTTGTATGTAAATTAACTTTATTTCACTTATGTGAAGTTCATTTGCCCTCATGTTCCTTAAAATCATGGGCTAACACACAGAGGTGCAGAAGTAGGCCAATCAGTGAGATCATGGCTGATTTGATTAATCTTCAACTCCACTTCCCGTCTTTTCCCATAATCTTTGATTCCCTTATTGATTGGTTTAGTTGACCGGATGGTTGGTTTGCGATGCGGATTGATGCCAACAGCATGGATTCAATTCCCGCACTGGCTGTGATTACCATGCAGGTTCCATCTTGTCAACATCATCCCTCACCTGAAATGTGGTGACCCTGATGTTAAATTCATCGCCAGTCATCTCTCTCTCTCTCTCTAATGAGAGAGCAGCCCTCTGGGATTATGCCAACTTTACCTTTACTGATTCAAACTCTGTCTATCTCACCCTTGAATATACTTAATAACCCAGCCTCAAAAGCCCTCTGTGGAGAAGAATTCCACAGATTCATAACCCTCTTTGCTGTGAACCATGAACTATTTACTTAAACATCTGCCATTGATCCTCAACCATTTTTTGCTGCCATACCCCTTTCCCAATCCACTACAGCCAGATCTGCCCTCATTACTTGATAATTACCCATATTTAAATTTAGCACAGTTGTTTCCGACTCAAGTTCATCCCTCTCAAATGGAATTCTACATTCTACCATTTTATGGGATCTTTTTCACTGACATCATTTACTAAGCTTAAATCATTACACATCTCTAGATCCAAAATAGCCTGATTCAAGTTGGATCACAACATGCTGTTCTAGGAAAGTGTCCCTAACATACTCCATGAATACCATCCCAATCTGCATGAAAATGAAAATCACCCGTGATTAATGTATTCCTTTGTTACATACCCTCATTATCTCCTGGTTTATTCTCTGTATCACTGTATTGTTACTGTTTGGGTGCCTATAGATTACTCCTCTACCAGAGTCTTCTTGCCCCTTTTTATTTCCTATCTCCACCCAAATGGATTCTACATCTTCTGATGCAAGATCATTTCTTGCTATTTCATCCTCCACCACCATTTCCCTCCTGCTTATCCTTTTGAAAAGCCACATACCCCTGAATATTTACTTCCTAGATTTAATCTCCTTGTAACTAAGTCTCTGTAATGGCAATAGATCATACCCATTAACTTATATTTGTGAAGTTAACTCATTTATTTTGTTGCAAGTGCTGCATGCATTCAAGTACAGAGTCAGCAATTTTGTCTTTTTACCATTTTTTCTTCCCCTATTTGCTACTGTTTTTCTGTGTTTGTATCATCTGTCCCATCCTGCCCCTCTCCCGTTATCTTTTCCAAACAGCCACACTGCCAACTCTGCCATATCCTCTTGCTTTGCATTCCCCTGTCCCAATTCCCCTCCCTCTAATTAGCCTAAAGTCCTCCCTACAAACCTAATTATTTGATATCCCAAAATATTTCCCAACTGGTCCCAACATAGTTGGTGTGAAGCCCATCCCAGTGGAACAGCTCCCTTTTATCCCAATACTGGTGCCAGTGGCCTGTGAACTGAAAGACATTCCACCCATATCAATCTTTGACCCGTGCATTTAGCTCCTTGACTTTATTTACTCAATGCCAGTTTGCCCATGGCTCAGGTAGTAATCCAGAGATTATTACCACAGAGTTTTGCTTTCTAACTTAGCTCCTGACTGTTCAAAATCTTTCATCAAAACCTCCTTTCTAGTCCTACCAATGTTGTTGGTACCAATGTGGATGACAACTACTGGAACCCTCCACTCCCTCTCCATGTTTTCCTTCAATCCTAAGGAGATGTTCTTAACTTTAGAAATCCAAGTAGCTACTTCAAGTATATCCCAACATAAACCAAGTTCTCTGGGAGACAATGTGGGGGATAGGGAGGAGTAATGGTTGAGGGGCAGGGAGGCCAGACATTGGCCTGGTGCAGATAAACCCAAATTATTCCATCATCTAACCAGAGGTAAGCAAGACATTACTGTCGTTATGTACTGAACCAGTGATCTAAGCTCATGAACCAGTAAATCATGAGATCAAATTCCACTGTCTTTGATGGTTTGACAATTGGAATTTAGTTTATTAAAGTAAAAGCTGGTATCTGTTAAAGTGACCACAGAGCTGGTACATTGTTCTGAAAAAAAACTATAATCATTTACAGAAGAAAATTTGCTGTCTTTACCTGTTCTAGCCTGACTCCAATCTCACATGAATGTGGTTGAGCCAGTACCTTTGCCTGAAACTCTGTTGCAGCAGTTTGATACAAAGAAACAGCACTCCATGAAGAATGTCCACCACCATTTTCTCAGATAACTCAGGCGTAGGCAATAATGCCAGCCTTGCCAGCAATGCCACATCTCGTGAATGAACTGAAAGATCAATGCGAGGAGGGGGTTAAGAGGAAGAAACTATCAACAAGTCATGCAACAAGTGAATGAAAGCTCAAGCATGTGGCAATCTGATAAAGTTGAGTTAATCTTGTTTTACACCCAAGCTTCTCTTATCAAATTAACATGAGCGATCCAAATGTTTGTGGGAGCATTGTCTGTTGCAAGTGCAGGAATGGTGCCAAGGGGTTCAATAGTTAGAATTCTGTTCACATATGGAATTCAACACCCCTAGGCCACCTGGGACTTCCTTAAGAGACTACATTCTAGGAATCACTCTTCCTTGTGGCGGAACACTTGTAAAGGCCTCTGTTCTTTGGAAACAATCTGTGATCACTCAGCCGGCAGTGGGTTGACCTGTCCGACACAGGCAGCCTTTGTATCGCCAAGTAAAATGCAGCACTCAGACTCAAAACAGAGACAGGCACTGACTAGATACTCTGTGAAACTAACCTACACACATACAGAGTATGGCTGGCTGAATTTCCACAGTTCGGAAACTTGTAACCATATCACCGCAACACCCAGTTTTAGAGGTAGCAACGACTGCAGATGCTGGAGTCAGAGACAACACAGTGTGGAGCTGAAGGAACACAGCAGGCCAGAGCATCAGAGGAGCAGGAAAGTCAACTCTGATGCTGCCTGGCCTGTTGTGTTCCTCCAGCTCCACACTGTGTTGTGTCTAACACCCATTTTTATTTTGTTTGATCAGGATGTTGTTTTTAAAAAATGCATTATTGAATGAATTATATTAAGCTTCAAACTGTGCCCCTAATCTACAAAGCCTTGTCCTGACTAATCAATATTTTAAGGATTGGCAGCTAAGGATTGACAGATATCGCTCTCAGTACTGCAGCAATGTGGCTATTCTCATGTGAAACTAGAGAGTGAGTATTGGTAGCTTACCCAAGCTTGCAGTCATCACAATTAGCCTGAAATTAAAGCTGATGCCTTTAGGATTTGGAGCATAAAATATCCCATGACCTAGTGTTGGAGAAGAGCAAGGCAGTTGTCCCCAGTATTGATTCCTGATCATTTTGTCATCTATTATAAATATTAACTTTTGCTAACAGATCTTTTCACGACCATATTCACAGATTTGACATCGGGTTAAGCCAAGAAAATTGTTGTCAAGTAATATATACTGATCCTGCTCTGAACCTCAGTGTCACATGTAGCTACCAGGCAATCCAGTTAATGACTATAGAAAAATATCTAAAATAAACTCCTCATGCTACAAGAGGAAAGTCTTGTGCTCATCACCAGTCATAATCTAAGTGCGTCCTAAAGTGTTTTAACCAAAGAAGTGGAAAAATGGCCAGTTTGCATACATCAAGGTCCCACTTAGAGCATTAAGATAGTGACTGGATAACTTCACATTTAGTGCACTGGTTGATGTATAAATGTTGGCCAGGGGCCACCGTGAAGAACTTCCATGCTCTTAAGAACATAGAATATACAGCACAGGAACAGACCATCTGGCCCACCATGCCTGTGCTGATCATGATGCCATTCTAAAATAATCCCATTCGCCTGCACATAGTCTATATCCCTGTATTCCCTACCTGTTTATCTGTCTGTCTAAATGCCTTTTAAACTTTGTTAACATATTTGCTTCGGTGATCATCCCTGGCTGAGTTCCAGGAACCTATAACAGTCTATGTAAAAAGCTTTCCTCACACATCTCCTCTAAACTTTTCACCTCTCACCTTAAATCTATGACACCAGTATTTGACATTTTCACACTGGGGAAAGACTCTGACTATCCATCCTATCCATGCCTGTCATAATTCCATATACCTCCACTAGGTTGCCCCTTAGCCTCCGATGCTCCAACGAAAACAATCCTAGTTTGTCCACCCTCTCCTTATAGCTAATACACTCCAATCCAGGCAACACTTCCACTGCACTCTCTCCAAAGCCTTCATATCCCTCCTGTGGTATGGCAGCCAGAACTGCATGCAATACTCCAAATGTGGCCCAAACAAAGTCCTATAGCAGCAACATGACCTGCCACATGCCCCCTCCACCACCCTATCTATCTGCATTCCCACTTTCAGGGAGTTATGGACCTCTTCTAGGAAAAGTGAGATCCTTGCAGCCACCTTAAAGGTCAGACAGGGCCTAGAGTTACAGTCTCACCCCAAAGGAGGCAGCTCTGACAAAGCAGCGTCCCTCAGTTCAAAGGAGAATCTGCAGGTAGAAAGAGCAAAAGTTCCTTTTTCAGGAACAACGTATTCTGGAAACCTGGCCTAAAAGCCACACAGTGATGGAACAGCATGAGCATTCTCCAATGAACTGTGGCAGCAGACAGCAACAAAAGGATAAAAATGAGGGATAAAATGAAAGCCAGGCCGAACAGCTGTCAGACAGCAGGAAATTATTCCAACCGAGAGAAAGACTTTGATGGTGCCCGAGAATAGTTCGAACATCTTGTACTTATTTTCTGAAGTAAAGTAAACAATCTTTGAAGTCCTAATTTGATCTTGTTCGGTTGACACACAGGTCTCATGATAAAATAAGGTGAAGGTCCTCCGGTAAAAAAATGGTGCTGTGTTCACTCAGACGCTTTTTTGTACTTTGACCTCTCACTTTTGTTTCCAAGTTCCACAAGTTGTCAACATACCCCAGAGAGGGTAAATATCATGCAAAAATGTTACAGGTTAAAAGCTACCAGGACTAAGAATTGTACCTTGCAAGCTCATAAGTCTCATTCACCGGGTGGCACGGTGGCTCTGTGGCTAGCACTGCTGCCTCACAGCCCCAGGGACCTGGGTTCGGTTCCAGCCTTTGGCAACTGTCTGTGTGGAGTTTGCATGTTCTCCCTGTGTTTGTGTGGGTTTCCTCCCAAAGTTGTGCAGTTTAGGTTGATTGGCCATGCTAAATTGCCCCTAATGTTCAGGGATGTGCAAGCTTGGTGGATTAGCCATGAGAAATACAGGGATAGAATAGGGTAGGGGGCCTCACCCTGGGTGAGACCGTCTGTATAGACCTGATGGGCCAAATGGCCTGCTTCCAGACTTTAGGGATTTTACGTCTCAGGGTTTCTGATTCTCCTGCTTGTTTGGTCCAAATGACTCCATCTTTCCTTCTGGAGGTATTTGTTTCCTTAAAAGATGTGGGAGGCAACCAAGCCTTCACATAATCCTGCCAGGACAAGTGAGGTCCAGGCTTCATGGTGATTTGAGAGTCAACCATTCATGGAAGGTAAGGAGGCAGCTGACCAAATCACTGTGTGGTGACTGGAGGCTGGTAAATCCTGGGGTCGGGGGGACAAAGTGAATAAATGTTTGGGTGGTATCAGAGATGGTGCCCAGTCAAGAGGTGAGTGCTTTCCCTGCAGGGCTGCACCTCCAGGCTTCATAAAGATTGAATCAAAACCTGGCTTTCATTCTCATTGCACCCCTCACTGAATTGTTAGGGTGTGGGAGACAAGGGAGGTGAGTAACTAGGAAGGGGGTGGCTGAATAGCTGAGTGAAGTGAATGAGTGGGGAGATGGTGAGATGGGTAGATCAGGGAGGTGGGTGTGATTGGCTGCTGAGGGAGGTGATGAGATCAGTAGCTGGGAGAGGTGGTGAGATGGGCAGCTGGGGAAGATGGGTGAGATGTGTATTTGAATCAGATTTGCAATTGGATTGGATTGGGGTATTCAGGTCACATTAAGGTTGTGGTCAGGCCAGGAGCCAATTGAAACTGCTCAGGGCATGGGGCAATAGGTTAGGTCAGAGTTAGTCTGGTGACTGGCTGTTTGTCAACATGGGCCAGCTGGAAGTCAGGATGGTATTTGAGGGGTCAGGACAGTATTGGTCTGGGATTTGCTGTGTACTCACCCAGTTTGACTAGGTCTTCATCTTTCAAGCTGGAAGCTACCCAAGCAAGGATGACAGATCTGTTTTGACTCCAACTTAGACACTGGGAGGCAGAGGATTTGCCCAGCTGAAGTTTAAGTCAGCAAATTCCATGTCGGTCTGTGCATCAGGACTTTCACAGGATCTTCAGTTGGATGATCTGCTCTCTAGAGACCAGAAAATTTGACCCTTGAATATGGCTCCCATCTGAAAATCTGGCCTGGTTAAAGTTCCAAAATCAGATGGGCCTCGCTTTACTATCTCATGCAAAAGTTGGACCCTCAGTGCAGCACTCCATCAGCACTGTACAGTGGTAAAATATAATAATATTTTGTATTATAGGCCAGCGGCCAGTCTTTGTGTCCCTGTGTATGTGGCACTCATTTTGTGAAGGCACATTACTACAATAATTAAGTGTTCCTGATTTGTGTCTGGTTATCACATATCATTGGTGTATTATACCAGAAAGCAACCTACAGCTTTCTAAATTCATTTGATGGAACAGATACAAAACAACATGGTACAAGGCAGAGTTTTCAAGAGGTTCATACAGGTCTAGTTGAAATAGCTGGGTAAATGAATGTTACTTCTGGGGTATTGTGGAGCCAACATTTCCAAAAAGCTTCAGGGCATGCAGGAAGGCAAAATGAAAGAGCTTGTATCACTTAACAGCATAGTTTATAACTGTCAGTAAAAGACAGTCCCTTCAGCCCATTTATAGAATGATATTGTAGAATGATATCTTAAGGACAGGTTTCATCAACATGGAAACATGGAAAGATTTACATTACAAGTGGGCCCATATTCCCCTGAATTTAGAAGATTAAAATGATGTTTAAAATGATGGGGAATGCACTTAGAAATAGAGTTCTGCCATTTTGGAGGGAAATCAGGAAGCACTTTCCTGCAGTCAAGGTGAATTCCCTCCCACAAAAGGTTGGGAAAATTGGAACTTTCTAGACTGAAATTGATGAATTATTGTTAAGGTAAGTTTATTTTAGGATTAGGATCAAAGGTGCATAACAGCTATGGTCTAGTTAAATGACAGAACAGGCTTGAAAAGCTGAATTACCTCCCCTGGTTCTCATATTTAATTAATTCACCTCAATAATCAGAGCTTTGTTTTCAAAAACCTCACCAACATTTATTTTTCTACCCAGGCCCACCAACAGTTAACTTTGTGTTCTATAGGAAGCTCAACCTGTTTACTTCCTAACTGCAATGCTGCAAGCTTAAAGAGGAAACGAGGTGTGGAGTTGGATGAACACAGCAGGCCAAGCAGCATCAGAGGAGCAGGAAAGCTGACGTTTTGGGCCTAGACCCTTCTTCAGAAATGGGGGAGGGGAAGGGGATTCTGAAATAAATAGGGAGAGAGGGGGAGGTGGATAGAAGATGGATAAAGGAGAAGATAGGTGGAGAGGAGACAGACAGGTCAAAGAGGTGGGGGTGGAGCCAGTAAAGGTGAGTGTAGGTGGGGAGTTAGGGAGGGGATAAGTCAGTCCAGGGAGGACGGACAGGTCAAGGGGGCGGGATGAGGTTAGTAGGTAGGAGATGGGGGTGGGGCTTGAGGTGGGAGGAGGGGATAGGTGGGAGGAAGGACAGGTTAGGGAGGCTGGGACGAGCTGGGCTGGTTGTGGGATGCGGTAGGGGGAGGGGAGATTTTGAAGCTTGTGAAGTCCACATTGATACCATTGGGCTGCAGGGTTCCCAAGTGGAATATGAGGTGCTGTTCGTGCAGCCTTCAGGTGGCATCATTGTGGCACTGCGGGAGGCCCAGGATGGACATGTCATTTGAGGAATGGGAGGGGGAGTGAAATGGTTCACGACTGGGAAATGGTCCACCCCCTTGACCTGTCTGTCCTCCGTGGACTGACCTATCTCCTCCCTAACTCCCTATCTACACTCACCTTTACTGGCTCCACCCCCGCCTCCTTGACCTGTCTGTCTCCTCTCCACCCATCTTCTCCTTTGTCCATCTTCTATCCACCTCCCTCTCTCCTTATTTATTTCAGAACCCCCTTCCCCTTCCCCATTTCTGAAGAAGGGTCTAGGCCCGAAACGTCAGCTTTCCTGCTCCTCTGATGCTGCTTGGCCTGCTGTGTTCATCCAGCTCTACACCTTGTTATCTCAGATTCTCCAGCATCTGCAGTTCCTACTATCTCTGAAACAAGCTTAAAGAGGAAGCTTAGTTATGTTAATTTTATGTACAACACGTAACTCTGCATTTTTAAGTCTACTTAAATAATAGGTTGTATTTAATTATGTAATGGAGGGTTAATAACAGGGTGGGATAAATGAGTCAGTGAAATTCTGAGCATGAAAGTGGGAGCAAATCTTTTGACAATCTAACAAGTGATGATATCTATCTATTTTAATCCAGTTGTTTGATATTGACAGACACTGTGGATTATACTGTTAGAAATTGTAGATATCTCAGTTCTGCATTAATCCAAATAGTGACAACTACAGAATTTGGGTGTCAACCATGGCTCACTTAGAAGAACTCTCACCTCAGGCCTACTTTACACGTAATCTGGGCTAACTCGCCAGTGAATAACACTGACAGAGTGTTCCCCAGTCATCTCTCAGATAGGACATTAAACTCAGGCTCTATCTAAAACAAGCCGTGGCATTACTGTGGAGAAGATGGGCTGTTCTCTTCATATCCTGGCTAATATTTTACCTTCTGTTGACACCTAGACAAAGTAATCTGGTCATTATCACAGGGTGGGAGTTTGTGAGCAAATGGGCTGCTTTATTTCACAATAAAATGATTACCTTTCAGAAGTAATTAATTGACTGTCAAATGCTTTGGCAAATGCTGAGACTCTAGAAGGCATAACACACTGTCCGGAAATCTATTGTTTAGAAAAATTAGTTGTCCAGAATTTTTTTACACAGATCCAAGCAACTCATGGCATCATTTGAAACAGTACTTTGGGTACAGAATATGTAAGGTAAAATATTTGGTTAAATCAAAAAAACTTTTGTTACAGCTTCATAACATTTAATGCTGTTATGCTTCAGATAAATATTTGTATCCATAATTATTTCTGGTCCACAAGTTTTCTGGTTCATATTCTTATATTATTCTACAATCCAGAAAAATCTCAGATTCAGAAATGACTTGTCTGAAGCATTTCATCTGTAGAGATTGCTGTCTATAAATACAAGTTCTGTGCACTGAATTGAAAGAGGGCACTGTCCCCTTGACTTTGCTGTGATGTGGTACAAAGTGTGCTAACTCACTCCCTTCCTGTACAGTAAATGTGTAATATCCTTAAAGCCATGACTAAATTCCACTGCAATAATGACAGTACGCCATTGATGTTAAAGAGATAGTTTCTGTCTCTTAGTACACAGTTATTCCTGTGCTGTATTGTTCTATGATTCAATACTGACTGAAAATCTTGTCTTTCAGGCATCCCAGATTTAGGTATTTTTTAAAAACACATTCACAGTCTTCTCGGTCTTCCAGTCATCTAGAACTTCCTTTATTATATTTGGTAAATTATTGCCATCTGTGAGCTGGCAGATTGGTGTCTCCTTGTTTTGAATTACAATTGACTTTTCAGATGGATTGCACACTTATGCAGAGTTGGAGGTGAGGAGATAACTGTGTTGCAGTTATAGGGCTCTCAAAGGAATAATAGGCTTTTGAGTGATGGAAGTATTCCCTTGCCTAGGGAACTATGCAACAGATATAGGAGTGACACATGGATTCCTGTCTCAAATGAGGATGCCTTCATTACAACCTTGTTAAATGCTATGCACCAATAGCTATCATGACTGCTTTGAAAATTAAACGTAATTACTGCCGTTGTACACTCTCTGTGTGACACAGTTCATCACACATCAGTCAGCTACGTTTGAGGGTCATTGAATTCTGCAGCTACCAAATACAAAAGTCTTACAATACTGAAGTAGGCATTATGGGCTGATTTCTCATTGAGGCATGTCATTTCCTTTCTCGTATGCAACAGTTCACAGATATCTACCTACCTCACATTAAATGGCCATGTGGACAGAACTTAATTAACAGTCATTCTTGTGCTCTGACACTAGTCAGATCAATGTTACTGGCCATTCTTTGGATCATTCAGCAAGCCTTCATCTTCAGTCTTTCACAGTTGTATTACTGAACAGTTTGCTTTTCTTTACCTGTATGTCCACAATATTGATATTGTTCCTTGAACATGATGAGTGTTATCCTAACAGTCTTACCTTTCAAGTCCTCAGTGACAGGATAAGGTTGGCAGGCAGGCAGACTTAGTGGTTAGCACTGCTGCCTCACAGCACCAGAGACCCAGGTTTGATTCCACCCTCAGATGACCCTCCGTGTGGAGTTTGCACATTCTCCCTGTGTCTGTGTGGGTTTCCTCCAGGTGCTCTGGTTTCCTCCCTTGTTCATAGATGTGCAGGTTAGGTCGATTGGCCATGCTAAATTGTCTATAGAGTTCAGGGATGTGCGGGCTAGGTGGAATAGCCATTGGAAATGCAACGTTATAGGGTGAGGGTTGTCTGAGAGGGATGCTTTTTGAAGGGTCAAATCTCCATGTGTCTAGTGGGAAAGCAATTAAGGTAATGAAAAGGGCAATTTTTAATCACAAGTTCCTTTTTTTCCCAACAGCATACAGCTTCTACACTGTGTCATCACCTCGCCAGGGTCACAGTGAGACCACAGTGGGAAGTGCTTCTTGATTGACCTTGACCAGATCTGGAAGACTTTTGTCAGTCACACTGAAGAGCTCCAGCTTTGGCCAAGTTAAGAGGCTGCTGATCAAATAACTTCTGTCAGATCTCCGACTCCTCTCACAACCTTCTTGGAAGTCACTTAAATTACTTTGATCCACCAGGCTGCAAATGCATAAACACACGTTTATATATGTGTGTACATATACGGGTGTGCAAATATGTTGGGAAAGGGTCAGACCATTCAGCCCCTCAAACTCTTCTGCCTTTGAGTTAGATCATAGACGATTTATTCCTTACCTTCATCTGCCCACCATAATGAATGGGGTGATATGGTGGCTCAGTGGTTAGCACTGCTGCCTCATAGCCCCAGGGGCCCAGGTTTGATTCCACTGTTAGGTGACTGTCTGTGTAGAGTTTGCACATTCTCCGCATGTCTGTGCGAGACCTCTCTGAGTGCTCCAGTTTCCTCTGACAGTCCATAGTGTCTAGGGATGTGCAGGCTAGGTGGATTGGCCATGGTAAATATAGGGTTAGGGTTGGTCTGGGTGGGATGCTCTTCGGAGGGTGGGTGTGGACTTAATAGGCTGAATGGCCTGCTTCAACACTGTAGGAATTCTATGACATAAAACAGATTTGTATAATGTAGTAAATTATACATCATTTGTACATATATGCATGTGTGTTTGTTTAAGTATTTTAAAGCTTTAAAATTTTGGATATACGTTATTCGAATGTGTATTATGCAACACCAAGTGGTGTTTCCTGAGGCAGTTTTCTATTGAGCAATTAATGTTTCAGTATATTTTCCTTTTGTGCACTGGAATATTTTTATTACCAAGTTAATGATATTATGATGCTCTGAGACCAATGGGGTTGCAGTGCAGGTATCACATCTCAGACTTTTTGTATAGTGAAGTCATCAACGTGCTCATAAAGGTTTCAAAAATAAAATACTACAAATGCTGGAAATGTGAAAGAAAGCAGCTGAGAAAAGTACTGGGGCTGAGCACCATCTATGGAGAGAAACAGAGTTATTGTTTCAGGTCAATGATCCTTCATCAGAGCTTTGCCTCAATTGGGATACAGGAGGTTGCTTTTGTGCAGCACCTCAGCGTACAGTTTGGGAGGATGGATGCAGGAGGACATGTAAATCTTCCCAAAGAGTGAGCAAGGAACTGGAGTCCTCTAAGTGCATTGACATTTTCTCCATGAGAGAGGCACAATTGGTTATGTATAATTTGAGGGTGAAGTCGTGGAAAGTGGCGTCAATGATGCTATCAAACAGCAGCTTGCCCACTGATTGATTGATTTATTGTTGTCACATGTACCGAGATAAAGTGAAAAGTGTTGTTTTGCGTGCTGTACAGGCAGATTGTACCATATAAAGTAGCATAATACAGTGTTACAGCCGCAGAGAAGGTGCAGAGAGAGAAAGATCAAAATTAGCATTAGAGAGGTCTGTTCCAAAAATCTGATATCAGCAGAGAAGAAGCTGTTCTTGAATCTTTGGTACGTCTATTCAAAATTTTATATCTTCTGCCTGACAGAAGAGGGTGGAAGAGAGTATAACTGGGGTGCGAGGGGTCTTTGATTATGTTGGTTGCTTTCCCGAGGCAGCGGGAAGTATAGATGGAGTCACTGGATAGAAGGCTGGTTTGCATGATGGACTGGGCTGTGTTCACAACTCTGTTTCTCTTGCAGTCTTGGGAAGAGGAGTTGCCATACCATGCTGTGATGTATCCAGATTAAATGCCTCCTATAGTACATCTATAAAAATCGCTAAGAATCCTTGCGGACATGCGGAATTTCCTTAGTCTCCTGAGGAAGTAGAGACGTTGTTCTGCTTTCTTAACCCTTGCATTGACATAGACGGACCAGGAGAGATTGTTAATGATCATCCCTCCCAGGAACTTGACACTCCCAAACATCTTCACCTCAGCACCATTGATGCAGACAGGGTTATGGCCTCCACTCTGCGTCCTGAAGTCAGTGACCAGCTCCTTCATTTTGCAGACATTGATGGAGAGATTGTTGTCCTTACACCATACCACTAAGCATGCAATCTGTTTTTTGTATGTTGTCTCATTGTTGCTTGAGATCTGACCTACAACGGTAGTGTCGTCAGCAAACTTGTAAATGGAGTTGGGGCAGAATTTGGCCACACAGTTGTGAGTGTATAAGGGGTGTAGTAGAGGGCTGAGTCTGCAGCCTTGCGGGATTATGGTGGAGAAGAGGTATTGTCACCTATTCTTCCTGATTATGGTCTATGGGTCAGAAAGTCGAGATTCCAGTTTCAGAGGAGGGAGCCGAGACCTAGGTCTTGGAGTTTAAAGTTGAGTATGTTTGGAATTATGGTTTTGAAGGTGGAACTGTAGTTAATAAGAAGGGGTCTGATGGACCTGTTATACTAGTAGGCGTAATGAAAAGGATCAAGGCAATTTGGGAGGCTGGAGTTGATGTGAGCCATGACTAACCTCTTGAAGTACTTCATAATTGTGGATATCAGAGCCACCAGGCAGTAATCATTGAGGCATACTGCATGATCTTTCTTTGGCACTGAGATGATGGTGGTCTTCTTGAAGTGGATCGGGACTTCAGATCGTAGTAAGGAGAGGTTAAAGTTGTCTGCAATTACTCCCACCAGCTCATCTGCACAGTGTATGGCTTTCCATGGGCTCACACTCAAAAAGGCTGATCTCACAACTGCAGCAGAGGCTGTGAGTATGGGTACATCTAAGGCTTTGTGATCGGTGACATCATTTCACTGACCTTTTGTTCAAAGCGAGCATAGAATGCATTGAGCTCATTGTCCACAATTCTGTTCGAATTTTCTTTGTAGCCCATTATGTTGTGTAAGCCTTACCACAAACAATGGTGTCCAAGTGGTTGGTCTGAGTCTCAAGCTGAGTCTGGTATTGCCTCTTGGCATCTCTAATGGCCTTATGAAGGTTATTCCTAGATATCCTGTATAGGTCAGGGTTGCCCAACTCAGACTTGGACTGGATCTCTCAGTTCACCCATGGTTTCCAGTTGGGAACATTCATATTAACCTCTTCAGGCCGCAGTCTTCTTTATGGTTACTAATGAAGTCTGTAGTGGTAGTGGCATATCCATCCAGGTTGGCCACTGGGGTCTTGAAACTGGGCCAGTCCAATGACTCTAAGCAGTCCTGTAGAAGCCCTTCCATTGCCTCAGTGCAACACCGCAATACTTTCTGTGCTGGGTCCTAGTAAGCCAGGAAGAGGAGCACAGCATTGTGATCTGATTTTCCAAAATGCAGATGAGGTATGGAGCAGTAGGCATCTTTGATGGTTGTATAGGATGTTCAGACCTCTGGTGGGACCGGATGTATTTTGGTAGCACTCTCTTGAGATAGGCCTGGTCGAAGTCACTGACTACAAAGAACAAGACCTCAGGGTATTCTTTCTCAAGACTGTTTGTAGCAGTGTATATTTCGTCAGGTGCTCTCTTCACATGGTGGGATGTAGACAACTGTCAGGATTGTGGCGGTAACAGCACTTAGGAGGGATGGCACTTTTACTGTTAGATATTCTAGGTCAGGGAACAATAACTTGCCAGCATCACCACTTCTGAGCATGAGGACATGTTGATTAGAAGCAGACCCCATTGCCCCTTGCCCTGCCTGAGGAGCATTCAGTGAATTAAGAAACATTCAGGTGGTAAGGCAGAGTCAGGTATAACAGGAGTGAGCCATGTCTCTGTAAAATAGAGCGCACAGTAATCTCTCCATTCCCTTTGGAAGGTGAATCTAGCTTTAAGTTCATCCATTTTGTCTCTATGGCTCTGACACCCTCTTTGGGTTCTGCCAGGGCCAATCAGCTCCTGATCTCATTACAGCTTTGTGGTCAATGGGAATTGAGGGCAAACTCTGGCTGGAGTCATAATTGGCAGATAGGAAGATAGTTGTGGCGTTCGGAGGTTAGTCATCTCAGGTACAAGACCTTTTTACAGCAGTTCCTCAGCATAGTATCCTAGCCCTAAACATCTTCAGCTGCTTCATTAGTGACATTCTCTCCACCCTAAGGTCAGAAGTGAGGTTGTTTGCCAATGATTGAGAAATAATCAACACAATTTGTGACTTCCAACCCATCTCCAAATGTAGCAAGACCTGAGCAATATCCAAGCTTAGGCTGAAAAGTGGCAAGTAACATTCATATCATGCAAAAGCCAGGCAAGAACAATCTCCAATAAGAGGCAATCCAACCACTGCCTCTTCATATTCAATGGTGTTATCTCACTGTTTTTTCTACTATCTACACCCTCAAAGTTACCATTGATAAGAAACTCAGCTGGACTAACCACATAAATACTCTAGCTACAACGACAAATCAGAAGCTATGAATCTTGCAGTGAGCAACTTACCCCCTGACTCCTCAAAGCCTGTTCTCTACCTACAAGGTACAAGTTTAGGGTCTGGTATAATGTTCCCCACTTGCCTGGATGAGTGCAGCTCCAACAACACTCAAGAAACTTTGACACCATCCAGGACAAAGCAACATGCTCGATTGGCATCACGTCTACAAATGTCTACTCCCTCCACCAACAATGCTCAGTAGCAGCAGGGTGTACCATTTACAAGTTGCTCTGCAGAAATTCACCCAAAAATCCTTAGACTAGCATCCAGATGGAGAAGGGCTGCAGACACATGGAAACACCACCACTTGCAAGTTCCCCTCAAAGCTGCTCATCATCCAGACTTGGAAATACATCACTGTCCCTCAGTGTTAGATCATAGAATAGAATTCCTACAGTGTGGGGACAGGCCCTTCAGCCCAACAAGTCCACACCGACCTTCAGAGCATCCCACCCAGACCTATCCCCCTACAACCCAACACATCCCTGAACACTACGGGCAATTTAGCATGGCCAATCTACCTAGCCTGCATATCTTTGGACAGTGGGAGGAAACACATGCAGACACAGTAAGAATGTACAAACTCCACACAGACAGTCGTCCAAGGGTGGAATTGAACCTGGGTCCCTGGTGCTGTGAGGCAGCAGTGCTAACCACTGAGCCACTGGGTTGTTTGGTCAAAATTCTGGAGTTCCTTTCCTAATGGCTAATATGTACACACATGGACTGCAGCAATTGAAGAAGGCAGCTCACTAAATTGTCAAGAGCAGCTAGGGGTGGCAATAAATGCTGGCACAGCCAATGACACCCACATCCCATGTGCCATAAGTGAATAGAAAAATAAATGCTTCAAGCATGTGGTAAGGTGAGAATGTAAGCCTCCATAAATACCACAGCCGGAATGGGATTGAACACACACTGCCGGCTTTACTCTACACCACATATTAATCATCCAGCCAACTGAACTGACAGTGCAGAGAAGCGGCTAGTTTCAGAAACCACATATTCGTAAAGTGCCTCGAATTCAGGTTGGGAGGTTGTAAAGTGCCTACTCACTTTTCTACATCATTCACATCAATTTAGTTGCTTGTTTGTACTGAGACACTTGGACAGCTATCCTCTAGATAGTTCTCTATCAGGTGACTCAGCTGTCAATTCACTGAATCTTGTCCTACTTCTAGACTTTCAGTAACCCCATCAGCAGGTGAAACTCCAAGACATTTCCTTTTCTCTTACAACCACTGTTTTGAACCTACCATCTTCTTGAACTGATTTATATTTAGTTATTGCATTGAAGAGCCTCTCACAGTTCACTTAAAAGAAAGTAACACGACCATTTTTTAAAAAAAATTGTATTCATGCTGTAGATGTTAAAGCTTCTCATTTGTGGATCACTTGATAGCATTACGAAACCCGGCCACAGGTTATCCAATTGCACAGTTTGCACCATTTGCATTACCTTTTTAGACTGAGAATGCTTCCTGAATTAGAGAGATATGAGGTAGACAAAGCACATGCTTATAGTCTCTTGATATTCCTTAAACAGGTTAGTGACAGATCAGAAGTCTCTCCTGCTCTTACCACTTGCCATTGGCATATGTTGGTAGGGTTTACAAGTCAATACGCAGCCTGTTTGGTTGCACCTTCGCACACTTTCCATCACCATCAAGACCTGGAGCGCAACTTGAACCCAGAGCTCCTGCCTCAGAAGCAGGAACCCTACCCACAGCATCAAAAGACTTCCATATCTTTAGCTGCATTTACTTAAAATGCAATAAATCGAGATTAATTTCCTATACTTGCCTGTAACTCAAGCCATTAGTCACCTGTACTAGCTTGGGCCATCCCATACACATGACTCCCTACCTGCTCAGAAGGGGAGGAGTGGTTGGAAGGGGCCATGGGGAGGTCCTGAAGGCATTGAGGAAGACCCGTGTGCATGGTGGCGATGACATGGAGAGGCCAGAGCAATCTCTGTCTCTACAGTGGAGTTGGGAGGAGCAGTTCTATTCTGATCGACTCCACATTCAAGTTAGTTTTTATTAAAAAAGCAACACTTTCGATGGCAGCAACTCGTGTTTCAGTGGTGGGTCCTGACTTCCTATTTCTTGGCCTTTACCAGTGTGAGAGGGGTGGAATGTATGCATGCATACCATGTTGGATGCTCTGACATCTATTCTCTGCCTCCAAAACTAACAGAGTCTAGTTCTCAACGCTGTATATGAAGGATATCTCATTTCACATCAGTGTGCTGTTCACTGCTGACTGTCATGGAACTAGTGGAAAGATTTTTTTTATCTCTGCATGCTTGCAACAACCCCCAAATTTTTATATGTTTAAGAATGTTCTGTGATCACCATAAACAGGCCGTCTTGCTGCTTAATGATGCTTGTCAGTGCATGTTAGTACCTCCCTTACACGGAAATCTAAGATGGAACTGGGTACTTTCAGGAGCTAAGTTTAAAGGGAGATGGTGTTGAAATAACTCCACAGTGGCTGGTATCCCATCACCAAGTCACCCTTCATTTACACGTGGAGAGTTCGCTCCACTGATTCAGCTCCCTCAGAGCCAGCTCTCAGAGTGAACAGAACCTCTGACACTCCTGTTTATATCTGACAGCAACGGCTTCCTGATTGGACCAGATTAACAGCCCCAGT
Source organism: Ginglymostoma cirratum (assembly GCA_024137785.1). Classification (NCBI taxonomy): domain Eukaryota; kingdom Metazoa; phylum Chordata; class Chondrichthyes; order Orectolobiformes; family Ginglymostomatidae; genus Ginglymostoma; species Ginglymostoma cirratum. The sequence continues at coordinate 9,312,115 of JAHRHZ010000275.1, forward strand.
GAGGGAACTCAGATTCTGTGACATCCACCTGACTGACCTCATTACAATCACTACAGGGTTTTGGTGGTTTGAATTGTGTTGCTGTGGCAACAGAGTTGCCGAGCAGCTGCAGATGTGAAACTTTGGGCCACCAGGCTTGAACACAATCTTTAAGTAAAGTGCTAAAGTGGTTTGTATTTCATAAAAACACTTTGGTTAACCCTGGCTGTCTTGGCCAAATTATGAGCAATGCCAATGTGATGTGGTAGAGGCTTATATCCCAGTGGGTTTTCAGGTTCACAATGTTTTAGGACAAGGGCAGCAGGCACCTGGGAGCATTGCCACTTGCAATTTGCCCTTCAGTCCACACTCTACCCTGACTTGAAACCGTCCTTCAGTGTCATTGTGTCAAAATCCTGGAGCTCCCTTCCTAACATTATCATTTTCTTGCATGATCTGAACTGCAGTGGTTCAAGCAGGCAGCTGGCCATCATCTCCTGAAGAGCAATTGGGGGTGACAAAGAAATGCTGGTTTCGCCCAGCGAGACCCACAATTTTTAAAAAATGTCCTCTTTGGCTGTTATTTGTGATAGGAAAATCTACAACCTGTGACACCCTTACGTGATCTAACCTAATTGATAATCGTACCATGTCAAGTTGACAAAACCTGACCTGAACCTGCAGTACAAGCACCCATTACCAATTTTTATACTGGTGGATTTGATTAACATATTTGCATTAGGCTTCCATGGTATCTTTTCCACTTGTAGGAGAAACTAGAACTAGGGAATGCAGTTTAAAAAATAAGGTCTCCCATTTACAACGGAGAGGAGGAAAAGTTCTTCCGCCAAGCATCATAAGCCTGTGGAACTCTTTCCTCCTGAGAATGGCAGAGGCAAAATCATTGAACATTTTTAAGACAGAGATAGATAGAACCTTGACTAATGAGTGTAAAAGACTATCAAGGGTATGCAGGAAACTGGATTGAAGTTGCAAACACGTCAGCCATGATCTTAATCATGGCATAAGTTCACTCCTGTTGCTAAATCATATGTTTAAGGCGTTGTCTAATCCTATATATAACAGGGACACTGATTTAAAATGATTTTGCTGCCTGGGTTGGGGATGCCAGCAATGAATTGTTGTTTTGAGTTTAACCAAGAGTTAAACTGAGATAGATATCAACCATGATCAGATTGAATGGTGGAATGTATTTGAGTGGCTGAGTGAATATTTTACTCATAAAGCCTCTTCAGTATAGACAAGACTGGGTCAATAGAACGAGAATCCTGGATAACTGCTGAACTGTTTTGTTTACCTATTGGTGACTAAGTGTAAAATAAAACAATTTATCAAATCCAAAGCATCTGTGGGCCTGGATTCCAGACTAAATTTGTCTGCATTTCTGTGCTGAAAAACTTGGCTGACACTTCATCTTCGCAAAGCTTGCCTCAATGTTACCAATCCCTATGGAGTATTCTGGAGAGCAAACATCTTGGAAGAAGACGATTGTATCTTCCAAACAAAACCAGGAAGGAAGGACTAAAACAATGAATACCTGTTTTTAATCAACTAGCTGTAATTCACAACTGCAAAGATGCCTTTAAGGTAATGAGGCCAACATCTATTATCAAAGGCGTCTTGTAAATCAGTTCAGAGGAAAGGTCATTAAACTGAATGGTTAACTCTGCCTCCCTCTCGATGTTAATGCTGCCTTATCTGCTGGTTTCTTTTTCTGGCATTATTTGTTTAATACTGAAATGCAGCCTTGCTTTCTATTGGTGGTCAACCATATCCCCATTAAATGTTACTTAGTGGTGATGTAACTGTTAGTCCTTTGTGCAAATACCTAACCAGAAATCCTTTGACTGTGGTAGTGATTCAAACACGGTCAGCCTTGTGGACCTCATAGAGTATGAGTTCCCTGATTGGGAATCTGGTCCAATCAGGGAACCCTGGCTGACAGATATAAACAGGAGTGCCAGAGGTTCTGTTCACTCTGAGAGCTGGCTCTGAGGGAGCTGGATCAGTGCCAAGCACTGTCCACGTGTAAAGAAGGGGGGACTTGGTGACAGGTTACTGGCCTCCGTTAGGTTATTTCAGTGACGATGAGATAAGATTATGCTCCTGAAGAAATTCACTCACATCAGTGATCTCTGAGTTGGGGTAAGCATTTCTGGCATCATGGTCACATAGCCAAGCCCTAGCTTTCAGGGAAGTGAAGAAACAGCTATCATCTATTGGTACACTACGATCCCAAGCGAGATCTGTTATTGACATGCGATGCCTCCCTGTATAACATTGGGATAGCATTACCCATTGGTGGCCCATGGAGAGGGATGCCCAATTGTGTATGCATCCAGGATTTCGGCTAACACAGAGCGTAAATATGCTCAGATAGAGAAGGAAGGTTCGGCAGTCATATGTCGGAGTCAGGAAGTTCCACCAATAGATTTACAGACATAAATTTGTAATAATAACAGACCACAAACCACTACTAGGTCTACTTAAAAAGGACAAGACAGTGCTGCCTATAGCTTCAGGCCAAATTCAGCAGTAGACTTTAATACTTAGTGCATATAATTACCAGTTGGAACACCATCCGGGAGGCCAAGTAGCAAATGTGGATGCATTGAGCTGCCTCCCTCTGACAGATGCGCCATCAGTGGTACTGCCACTGAAACAGTCCGTAACAGTTTTAAATTTTCTGGACTCATTCCCAGTCACAGCTGACAATATCAAACTTTGGATGCAGGAGGATCTGGTCCTGGCAAAATTGAAACAGCCGGTGGTGATGGGGGGAACCACAACCAGAACTGAAACCTTTTTGGACCTGGAGATTGCAGCAGAGGACATCATTTTATTATAGGGAGCAAGAGCAATTGTTCTGAGCAAAGGTCGCCGCCAGATACTCGTGAACTCCATCAGGGTCATCCAGAGGTGTCCAAAATGAAGATGTTGGTGAGAGGTTGTGTCTGGTGGCCAGGATTAGATGCAGGCATAGTGGCGTTGGTGGGATGTGCCCAGAGCACCAACAAGGACAAAAATTACTGCCAGCAGCTCCCTCACATTCATGGCAATGGCTGAATAAACCTTTGACTTGGTTACACATCGACTCTGCAGGTCCTTTCATGGGCTCAATGTTCTTAGTCATTGTGGACACCCACTCCAAGTGGCTGGATATGCATAGAGTTCATTTGTTAAACACAGGGATGATGATAGAAAAACTGTATGCATCTTTTGTAAATCATGGACTCCTGGAAGTATTGGTCACAGATAACAGGCCATCTTTTACCTGCAGGGAATTTGAGCATTTCCTAAAGTTGAATGGTATTCATCATATATGGACAGCTCCATTAGATCCACCATCCACTGGTCTGGCAGAAAGGGCAGTCCAAACTTTGAAGGCAGGCTTAGGAAACAGCCTACAGTCATGGGTAGGTGCAACAATCCTAAACAGGCATGCGGATGATATGAAAGCTGCAAACTCACAAACAATGCTGGAGCAAAATGTGCCCGGCTCCTCCACTGCCTTTCTGACTGTTTCGGAACCCGTGGGCTCTCCCTTTCTATCAAGTGTTGGAAGATACTTGGAATCAGAGATGGCCATGGCAGATGTCGCCCCCTTGACACCTTCGCCACCTGAAGAGGAGAATGAATTTCTTCGAAAATGCTCCGTGTGCAAAAGGCGAGCTACTGCATGTTAAGCGGAGCCCGTATCGGAGGCAGAGTTGGAGGATCCTGACCCGGCCCTCAAGCACCCCAGGAAGAGCTACAAAAAAAGAACCAGTTTATTTCCTTGGACCCAGAGAGGGAGAGATATAGTAATTGTAATGAGGTCAGCCAGGTGGATCCCATAGAATGACTTCCCTGATTGGGACTGTAAATCTGGTCCAGTCAGGGACCCCTGGCTGACAAATATAAAACAGGAGTGTCAGAGGTTCTTTTCACTCTGAGACCTGCCACTGGATCAGTGTCAAGGACTCTTCAAGTGTAAATAAAAGGTGACTTGGTAACAGGATATCAGCCTCTGTGGAGTTATTTCAACTGTGATCACTAAGCAGGAAAAGAGTCTCAATCAATACAATGGGATCCTATCAAGCTGCCTTCCAAGCAATGATCCTGCTAAGCTGCATGTATCTCTGTGCACACCTTGTCCCATGTTAAATATCACACCTGAGTGGTCATGCAAAAAGAATTAAAGGTACATGCCTCAAAATAGTGGTTCCACACACTAATAAAATCTTACAGAGAACAGTGCCTCCAATTTGTACAGCATCCTGTGAATAATTGGACATACATCAATGATTTTTCATTGTCACTGGTTCAACGTCCTGGAACTCCCTACTTAAAACACCATTCTGACAGCGACATAGAATCATGGGGCTGGCTAACCATTCTCCAGCATAAATTGTGGAAGTGAGTAACTTTGTACTTGGCTCACTCTGCTATAATTCTTTAGGCAATAGCCCATTACTTAGTATGAGGCAGGATTTCTGATTGTTTCCAGGAGAAAGCCTGCCTCAAAGTGTTGCTGGCCAATTGGAGGTGAGCAACTCTGCACACCAGCAGAGCTAATCAGGAGCATAGAACATAGAACATTACAGCGCAGTACAGGCCCTTCGGCCGTCGATGTTGCGCCGAGCAGTGGAAATAGTTGGTATTGCAGGTAGGCCAAAGAGGTGATGTTAGAATCCATACAGTTTGGAAACAGACCATTTGGCCCAACAAGTCCACATCAACCCTACAAAGAGTATCCCACCCAGACCCATCCCCCTACTCTATCCCTGTAACCCTGCATTTCCCATGGCTAATGCACTTAAACCTGCTCATCTTTGGATTGTGGGAGGAAACCGGAGCACCCAGTGGAAACCCACACGGACACGGGGAGAAAGTGCAATCTCCACACAGACAGTCACCTGAGGGTGGAATCAAGCCCAGGTGCCTAGCACCATGAGGCAGTACTGAGCCACCATGCATCCCTGCCTTGCATTGCCTTCCAGGTTTATGGTAGTTCTAGCGTGCCAATGCTGTTTAGCACAGAGACAGAAACACAAAAGATATGAGCAAGAGTAGGACATTTGCCCCATTGAGTCTTCTCCACCATTCAAAAGGATCATAGCTGATCATTGAGCTTAATGCCCTACTCCCATCTGCCACTTTAGCCACAGGAGCTGTATCTACTTCCTTCTTCAAAACACATAATGTTTTGGCCTCAACCACTTTCTGTGGTAGTGAATTCCACAGGCTCATCATTCTTTTTTTTCCTTTGTTCATTCATGGATGAGGGCGTCGCTGGCTAGGCAGCATTTATTGCCCATCCCTAATTGCCCTGAGGGCAGTGAAGAGTCAACCACATTGCTGTGGGTCTGAAGTCACTTGTAGGCCACACCAGGTAAGGATGGCTGTTTCCTTCCCTAAAGGGCATTAATGAACCAGGTGGGTTTTTCCAACAATCGACAATGGATTCATGGTCATCATTAGATTCTTAATTCCAGATATTTATTGAATTCAAATTCCACCATCTGCCATGGCGGGATTCAAACCCAGGTCCCCAGAATGTGATTTGGGTCTCTGGATTAACAGTCCACGGATAATACCACTAGGCCATTGCCTCCCTCTGTGGGTAAAGAAATTTCTCCATCTCAATCCTAAAATGTTTTCCCTTTATCTTTAAACTGTGACCCCTGGTTCTGGACTCCCCACCATCAGAAACATCCTTCCTGCATCTAACTGGTCTAGTCCTGATGGAATTACATTAGTTTCCATGAGGTCCCTTGCTTTTCTTCCAGACTCCAGTAAATAAATCCTAACTGATTTAATCTCTCTTCATACGTCAGTCCTGGGTAAGGGTTATCACAAGAATCAATTTTGTGAACCTTTGCTGCACTTGCTGTATAGCAAGAACATCCTTTCTCAGATAAGGAGACCAAAACTGCACACAATATTCTAGATGTGGCCTCACTGATGCACTGTATAATTGTAGCAAGTCACCCTTGCTCCTGTACTCGAATCGTCTCGCTATGAAGGCCAACATACAGTTTGCTTTCTTTACTGCCTGCAGCACTTGCATAGTTACTTTCAGCACCTGGTGCATGGGGGCACCCAGATCTTGTTGAACATTCCCTTCTCTCAATTTACAACTATTCACATAATAATCTGCCTTCCAGTTTTTGATATCAAAGTGGGTAACTCATATTTATCCACGTTATACTGCATCTGCCTTGCATCTGCCCATTCGCTCAGCCTGTCCAAATCACAGTACAACATCTCTGCATGTTCTTCACAGCTCACCCTTTCACTCAGCTTTGGGTCAACTGCAAATTTGGAGTTATTACATTTTGCTCTCTCATTCAAATCATTAATGTTGTGAATAGCTGGGATCCTTGCACAGATCCCTGTGGTACCACATTAGTCACTGCCTGTCATTCACAAAAAGACCCATTTGTTCCTACTCCTTGTTTCCTGTCTGCCAACGAATCCAGTACACTTTAATTTTATGTATTATTCTGTTATGGGGAACTTTGACTAATCATTCCCCGATCAACTCTATAGTGACATCCTCGTAGAGCTTCAGTAGATTTGTCAAGCATGATTTCCCTTTTGTAAATCCATACTGACACTATCTGATTCTGCCACTGTTTTCTAAGTGCTCTTCTATAAAACCTTGATAATGGATTCTAGCATCTTCTCCATGAATGACATCACTGGTCTCTAATTCCCTCTTTTCTCACTACCTTCCTTTTTAAATAGTGGGGTTACATTAGCTGCCCTTCAATCTGTAGGAACTGTTCCAGGGTCTAAAGAATCTTGGAAGATGATGACCAATGCATCCAATATTTCAAGGGCCACTTTCCTAAATACTCTGAGATGTAGTTTATCAGGCTCTGGGGATTTATCAACCTTCAATCCCATCAATTTCTCCAACACCATTTCTCTAATATAGATTTGTTTCAGTCCCTCCCTCCCACTAAGCCCTGTGTTCCCCATCATTTCTGGTCATTTGTGTCCTCCTTTTTGAAGACAGAAACAATGTATGTATTTGGTTTGTCAGCCATTTCTTTGTTCCCCATTACAGTTTCCTAGTTCTGAGGGAGGGTCACTGGACCTGGAACATTCTGATTTTTTCTTCATAGATGCTGTCAGACCTGCTGAGCTTTTCCAGCAACTTCTGTTTTTCTTCCTGATTTACAACATCCGCAGTTCTTTCGGTTTATATAAATAACCCTGTTTCTGACTGTAAGGAACGTATGTTAGATTTCACTATTCTTTCTCTTTTCACATACCTATAGAAGCTTTTACAGTCATTTCTTATGTCCTCCATGAGCTTGCTCTAATTCTCTATTTTCCCCTCTTAATTAAACCATTGGTCCTCCCTTGCTTATGTCTAACCTGTTCTTAATCCTCAGATCTATTGCTTTATCTTTCCAATTTGTATGCATTTTTTTTTGCATCTAATACTACCTCTAATTTCCCTCATAAGCCATCGTTTAGGCACTGTTCTCTTTGACCACTTGTGCCATAAAGGAATAAACAAATTTTGTCAACCACCGTTCACTCTTTGAATGCTTGCCATTGCCTATCCATTGTCACTCCTTTCAGTAACATTTCCCAATCTATCATAGCCAACTCACACAAAGTCAGGAAGCTTAATGTGATTGTCAGCAGCCCTCAGTCAAATCAAAGGAGACACCCTTCACTCCGGGTCTCCTGGCACTATAAGTCAAGGGCGGCTTCTAATACCAGCCCAGACACTTGGACACACACAGTAAGTCAAGTGCTCAGGGTGATTACAGGTTGCTCTCCACATAAGGGCTGTGGAGCTGAATCCCAGGTAGCCCACCATCTTTTATCTGCCCTATTGTGGGCTCTTTTCCTCCCAGGGTGAAAGAGGCAGGTATTAAGGGAAATGAAAGTGAGAGGCACAGCTGTTAGTGCTGGTGCAGTTGGGAAAGGTCATCTGGTGCCCCAAATGGGTGAATAGGCAGCACAGAGGACATGCAGGTCTAATGGTATGAGAGGTTAAGGTGAGCGGCAACAGTGAGAGAAGATGTTGCATACGACAGTGAGAGTGGTAGAGCATAATCTTTGCTGGGAGCTGGGTGCAGTGGCAGAGAGGTGGCATTTACCCTAGCAGAGCAGAAAAGATCATTGACCGTCTTCCTATGTTGCTGTGCATTCCTTCAGGTATCTGAGATTGCACTGACAACCCAATTGAAACCTCCGACTAGGCTGGCATAGCCAGATGTTGGGGTATCCTCTGCTAGTCCTTGGGGAAGAGGGCATTCTGCCTGTGCATCACCCAATCCAGCAGGATCTCCAGGTTTCTGTCTGTGAATTGTTCGAAGCGTGGTACGGTGGGATAGAATCGAACATGTGGGATGCTATCAGCGTCTAGTAGATAGTTGATTAGAAGAGTTTTGTCAGATACACATGCAAAAACATTAGGCCTTGCAGCAAAACTCCCTCCAAAAAACCTGATGAAACCTGCCAAGAAAAATAAGATTCTTCCCCTGTGGTGTCACTGAAAAATATATGGATTGTCAGAGCTGTAAGAAAGCCAGCTCCTGAAAGAAGCAGCCTGGAAGGATTGAAAATAAATCTGTATGCAACTTTGAATTACTAGGTGAATCCAAATGGCTGTGCAATTTTCTCTCCCTACTGCTGTGGAAATGAAAGGAAATGTGAGACAGAATTGGAATTTGTTCCTCGCTTAGTGACAAACTATAAAGTAGTGACAGAATAAATATGAAATAACTGCACAGAGACCAGTTCCCATCACCAAATCACCCTTTATTTACTAGGGCACAGTACACTGGCTGTATTGTTCAGCCAAGGCTTTCCTGATTGACCCAGGTTAACAACCCCAACCAAGGACCTCGTAGTCAATGAGGTCTACCTGGTTCCAGTCACTACATCCCTCCTCCTGTAAGTCCAGGGATGTAGGCCTCGTCTTATGCTTGAAGCTTCTCATGCAACGTTTCCAACCCTGGTCCAGTTCCTCTGATTCACAATCAGACACGGATGCTGTGTACTGGACCGTGGCCCGTCTCTTGCGTCCAGAATGTCTCAGGAGAACTGCCTCCTCTTCTTCTAGTGATAACGGTATCGAGGCTGTTTCCACTTCAGACTCGGAGGCTCCCATGACACTAGACAGAGGGGGAGCACCTACAGTTTCGGACTGTTCTGAGGGGCCAGATATATTTTGCTCCTGCCCTATTTGCTTGGTAACAGATTTCAGATGATTCATGTGTTTGTTCAGGACTGTATCACCATCAAGGGCCTGACATTGTGTCAACTTCACCTTGTAACCATATATTTCCATGGTTCCGGCACCAAAATATGTCCCCTGAATTAAATTGTCTCTCTTGCTTAGAGGAGACATGTGGCCAGCATGGCCGTTCCTGCTGCCATCTCACTCTCCCCCTCCAGGTCTGGAAATATCAGGTTTAACCTGGTGCAGAGTCTTCTCCCCATCAGCAACTCTGCTGGAGCTATCCCTGCTGATGCGTGTGGGCTGGTCCTATAATTGAACAAGAACCGGGACAGTTGGGTATACATTGACGCTGTAGGCTGTTTCTTTAAGCTTGCCTTCAACGTTTGGACAGCTCTTTCTGTTAGGCCATTGGACAATGGATAGTATGGAGCTGTCCTTATGTGCAGAATGCCATTTTCCAGTTGAAAAATAGTTGGGCTAATCGAGGCGAATCTTTCTCAACCAATTCTGCCCCAATAGGCATGGGCCCCAGCCTTTTATTACCATCAATGGTAACTGCACAATCTGCTTCTCCTAGGAGACCAGAACCGAAGTTGGACCCTTAATTTGCAACAGTGCCCTAGTATATGCTCTCAGTCTGGCTGAGATCTTGCTCAATCTTAAAGATTGGAGTCCTAAGAGAATCTTGTTAAAGGCAGATTCTGCAGCCACAGATACAGCTGCCCTGGTATTGACCTCCATGGGAAATGAGTGATCATTTAATCAGACTTTAACTTTAATCGGTTCCGATTTGGGTGTCACTAAGCAATTTAATTGTTTCGACACACACAGAGGCACTTCCCAGGGTGTGCATTCTCCTGGGTACCAGTCTATGAGTTTTCTTACTCAAGTCGGACGCTGTAGGACTCCTGTGCTGTCTCGAGTCTGCGTGATGGCAGCAAATACAATGGTTTGGCAGCCCAGATCCTGAAGAACTGCTTAACCACTTGGCCGAGGCTTGGCTTTGTTATGGGGTTCTGCTGTGGGCCGGCCTAGGGATCCCTCTGCTCAGGACATGCCCTGCATGAGGCTGTGTGATTGCCTACACTCAAGTGGTGTTCCACGAGCTCAGTCAGACAGATGAGGGCATCCGCTTCCATGGGGATGGCCCTGTAGTTCCCATGCTCCACCTGCCGCATTTTCTAATGACGAAGCCAGTTTCGGTACCTGTTCGAAGTTCAGTTGTGCTTCAGCTAGTGGGTGCTTCTGCAAGGTTACATCATTAATCCCGCATACCAAATGGTTTCTCAACATCTCATGCAGGCTTAACCCAACACCACATTTCTCTGCAAGTTGTAAGCTCATCAAAAATCCCGATATGATTCACCCGATTCTCTAACAGCCAAATAAAACTGATGATTTCTCAGAATTACAGGAGGTTTTGGGTCATAATATTCCTTATAGCCAGCTCTTGGAACTCAACTCTTGGAAGGTTTTAGTGTCTGGTGCCTCTGGGAAACGTAAGCCCCATATAACCAAAAATACTGTGGGTCCACACACAGTCAGAGGTTTAATCGTTGCTTTACGTCTGCCCCAATGTCATTTGCCTGGAAAAAGCATCGCATTCTTTCCACAAACTGGGCCTAGCCTTAGACAGCTGGGTAAAATGAATCAAGTTTCCCAAATATAGACATGATGCTGGAAATGCTTACCCCAACAGCTGCAAGCAAACGTCCTTCAGGCACATCCTGTTATCTCCCGTCATCACTGAAATAATTTCACAGAGGCCGACATCCCGTCACTAAGTCAACCTTTATTTACCAGTGCACAGCACACTAGCTGTGACCAACCAGCTCAGGATTAGTCCTCTTCTGACGAGATTCTAATCTCCTGGTTATATTGGTCAGCTAAGGCTTTCCTGACTGGCCTGGTTAACAACCCCAGTCAAGAACCATGCAGTCAATGAGGTCCACCTGGTTCCAGTCACTACAAAATGAAAAAATCCTGACCATATAAGAGTTGTAAACCCCATTTCAATGTTTTAGAAAGAGTGATAGGTACAAGCTACAATGCAGCCTAGACTACATTGGGAGGCAGAAAATCCAGACTGCAATGACTTTCAAGGCTTTGAAGACACATTTTCATCACCATATTAATGTTGCTTATGAATGGTACATGTTCAACCTCCAAGCTCCAAGGGGTGATGGTGACTATTGATCAGTATATGACACCACTAATATAATATGAGTTTGGACAGTTGAAAGATGATCGCATCAGAAATAGCGAGCCTCTTTTACTAATGTTCATTCATGGGATGTAGGTGCCACTAGTTGGGCCAGCATTTATTAGCTACCTTTGAGTGGGCGATGTAAAATTTGGGACCAACAGCATGGTCCAAATCCACCTTTGATTCTTAAACCCATTTACTCTGCATGGTTGAATATGGGCGAAGGTACAAGTGCAAGTTACATGCAGCTGGATTTTGCAAAAGAACATGCTTCATGCTACATGGCCATTGATTGTTTTGAGATGCTGTTTGATGCTGAGCAGCGTAGAGATTCCTTGCTGCCAATAGTATGCTAAGTTGCCTTCTTCAACCACTGAAGTCCACTTGGTGTACAGATAACCACAATGCATTTGAGGCAGGAATTCTAGCATTGACACTGAAGGATATCAGAATGGTGAGGAACTTGCAGGTTGTGGTGTCCCATATATCTGCTCCCCTTGTCTTCTACATGGTAGAGATTGGGGTTTTGAAAGGTGCAGTCCAATGATTGTTTTTGGTGAGTTGTCAACATCCTGCCATTTGAGCACATTTCCTGAGACAGGAGAAACATATTCTTAGGAAAGCTACTGACATGTGCAGAAGCTCCGAGGTTATCAATCATCTGCTAGAATGTATCAATGGAAGAACAAATGAGGCTTTGCATTATGATGAAAGACACTCTAGGGAGATGAGAACAATGCAATAAGAAAAAAGCAAGAAATATTGGCAGAAAAGCCAACAGAGAAAAACCAAGGCCAGAAAACAGGAGGTAAATATTGCGGGGGACATCACAGAAAAGAAAAGGAAGCATGCCCAGCAGGGGCACTCTAAATGCGAGAAGCTAAATCACTTTCCAAAAATATCAGCTAAGAATTTCAACAAATCACTTTACAGTCATCAGTCATGGTTTGTAACTGTATGATTGATGATTCCTGAAGGATACATGAAGTGATATGAGATGTCAGATAGATAATGGTGCTTCATGCTACGTCATGTGCTTCTCAGAGCTGTGTGAAGTAGACCAAAAATGAAATACCTTGAAAGTAAACTTGAAGGTACATGGTGGAATGATACTCATACAAAGAGGTCAGTTTAAGCTAAGAGCCCAATGTTGCGGAAAGATTGACATTTTAGAGGAAAATCCGCTCACTCAGCTGGACATGTCTAATGCTCGAACTAGTAATCCTCAACATTCCAGAACAGATTTGTGGCAGTTCACAGACACAGAGTCATTGATCCCAGGAGATTATGGAGATGGTTTTATGGGTTCTGAAGAAGGGTCAATGGACCCTAGATGTTGAGTCTGCTTTCTGTCCACAGATGCTGCCGGACCTGCTGAGTTTCTCCAACAATTTCTGTTTTTTGTTTCAGATTTCCAGCATCCATTGTTATTTGTTTTCTTTTTATCAGCATTGGCTATTGTCCTGGGGAATATCACCTTGGCATCGATACAGTGCGATACCAACACAATATCAGCAGAGAATTTCAGCTGCCCGCAAGTCTATCCTGAAGGACAAGTTCGAAGAGCTGGAACAGAAGAGAATATCGAAGAAGTAACATCTCCCACCATTAGGAGCATAGTAGCTCCTCCCTCACATACACACACACAGACTCACTCTCTCTCTCCCTCACACGCACACACACATACACTAAAAGCACACAATTTATAGACAGTCAGCCTATGTGGCATTTTGTAAATTCCTACTTGAGAAATGTAACCAGTCTGACTCCAAACCAAAACACAAACAGATTGTAAACAAGGCCTCACGCCTAACATGCATTGGCTGACCTAAAATGTCACCTCTTTTTTACATTGATAAAACATTTCGTTCTCTCAGGACAATAATTTGAAAGAAATTCAGTGATTTACATATACATATTTATGTATACTTCTAACTGATTAACCTTCTAATTGATTAAAGATTTAACAGTGTCTCAGGTTTGTTTCATACATCCTCATCAGTTGTGTTACCCTTTGATCTTTCACTTATAAATTCTGTGTCTGATGCCACCTCTCACTAACACCTGAAGAAGGAGTGAGGGTCCGAAAGCTTGTGTTTTCAAATAAACCTGTTGGATATAACCTGTTGTCGTGTGATTTCTGACCTTGTCCATCCCAGTCCAACACTGGCGCCTCCAAATCTTGTTTAAGAAAGGTTGTGAGGACAAACTGGGGAACTATAGATCTATGTGTCTGACTTTGGCAGTGGGTAAATTGTTGGAGGTGGTTATAAAAGATAGGATTTATGGACAGTTAGAGAGGCAGAAATTGATTAGGGGTAGTCAGCATGGTTTTGTGTGAGGAAAACTTGATTGAGTTTTTTGAGGAAGTTACCAAAAAGGTGATGATGCAAAGCAGTAGACACTATTTATTTGAATTTTAATGGAGCCTTTGATAAGTTTCTGCATTGTGGACTAATTAGTAAAGTTAGGTCACATGGGATTCAGGGTGAGCTTGCCAATTGGATACATAATTGGTTTGATGGAAGGAGGCCGTGAGTAATGGTGGAGGGTTACTTTTCGGACTGGAGGCCTGTGACCAGCAATGTTCCACAGGGATCAGTTCTGGGTCCACTTTTTTTGTCATTTATATTAATGATTTGGATGAGAACATAGAAGGCATGGTTAGTAAGTTTGTGGATGACACCAAAAATTGGTGGCATTGTAGACAGTGAAGAAGGTTTCTAAGATTTCAAGGGGATCTTGATCAAATGGGTCAATGGGCTGAAAAATGGCAGGTGGAGTTCAGTCTGGATAAATATGCGGTATTGTATTTTGGTACAATAAACAAGGGTAGGGCTTTTACAATTAATGTAGGGCTTTTACAATTAATGTAGGGCTTTTACAATTAATGTAGGGCTTTAGGTAGTGTCATAAAATAGAGGGACCTTGGGGTGCAGGTACATACTTCTTTAAAGTTTGCATCACATATAGACACTGTGGTTAAAAAGGAATTTAACACGCTTGCTTTCACTGCTTAGTCCTTTGAGTATAGGAGTTGGGTCGTTATGTTGAGATTGTACAGGACATTTGTGAAGTCACTTCTGGAATTCTGTGTCTAGTTCTGGTTGCCCAGTTATAGGAAGGATATTATCAAGGTGGAGAAGGTTCAGAAGAGATTTACGAAGATGTTACAGGGTATGGAAAGTTTGGCTTATAAAGGAAAGCTGGATAGACTTGGAACATTTTTCACTGGAGCTTAGGAGATTGAGAGGTGACCTGATAGAAGTTTATAAAATAATGAGAGGTATAGATACAGTTATTGGTAGATGTCTTTTGCTAAAATGGGGTATTTCAAGACAAGGGGGCACATTTTTAAGGTGAGAGGAGGGAGATTTGAAAATGACATAAGAGGCAAATTTTTTACAGAGGATGGTTCATGTGTGGAATGAACTTCCTGATGAAGTGGTGGATGTGGGCACAATTACAATGTTTAAAAGGCATTTGGATGGATAAATGAATAGGAAGAGTTTGGAGGGATATGGGCCAGGAGCAGGCAGGTGGGACTAGTTTAGTTTGGGATTATGTTTGGCATGGACGGGTTGGAGCGAAGGGTCTGTTTCCATGCTGTATGACTCTATGGCTCTATGTCAACCACTGAAGGAACTTGTCACAGCTGGTCAAGGCAAAGGTCTTTACTGCCCTCGGGGTCAAGAATGGGAAGTTAAAGATGGATTAAGGTAACAGTTTTCAAACTACATTCCGGATGACATTTGGGAGATATAGATGGCTGCATATGGTGCTTGGTATTTCCAGAAGAGTACCAATGCAATGTTCTCCCACCAGAAGATAGTCAGTGATATTCCCAAAGTAGAAGCTATTATGGATGATCTGCCAGTCTATGGATGTGGAGAAACACAGGAAGAAGCCATTGCGAACCATGATCAGAACTTATTGCGCCTGCATTCAGCCAACTCGCTAGGTGAATCCAAAGCCGAAGAAGAAGATGCAATTGAAAATGCATGAATGGGTGGCATGGTGGCTCAGTGGTTAGCCCTTGTGCCTTGCAGTGCCAGGGACCAAGGTTCAATTCCACCCTTGGGTGACTGCATGAAGTTTGCACATTCTCTCCTTGTCTGTATGAGTTTCCTCCAACAGTCCAAAGATGTGCAGGCTAGATGGGTTAGCCATGGGAATGGCAGGGGGTGCGTGGGTCTGGATGGGGTGCTGTTTGGACGGTCAGTGTGGATTGTACACACTACACACTGTGGATTGTGACACTGTAGGGATTCTTTGAAGTAATGTACAGTGCAAAGGACTTCCTCCAGATCCCAACAAGGTAAGAGCTGCACACATAATGACAGATATGAAAGCTGTGCAACAATTGGATTTGTAAACTGCTTAATGAAGTTCTTGCTTAATTTACAATCAGAGCATGAACCTCTAAGCAAACTCACTGCTCAGGACATGCAGTGGTATGGGCACGGAGCAAGAAGCAGTTTTCACTGGAATCAAACAACTAGTGATGGAAATGCTAGTGCTGAGGAACTAAGATGTCAATAGTGAAGTTGCCTTACAGTGTGACACTGACGAGACCGAACTTGGAGTAATCCTTATGCAGCAAGGGCAACCAAATACATTTGCAATTAGTGTTACTGTAAAATGACCAATGTTATGCTCAGATAAAGCGCTTGTCTATTGTCTTTGCTTGTGAGCATTTTAATCAATACCTGTTTAGGAGAGATGGAGTGTAAGTCAAGAAAGATCATAAGCCACTTCAAAGTATCTTACTCACACCTGTTCTATCTGCTTCAAAGCATCTGCAAAAAATGTCCCTTTACTTGAAGAGATATGATCTGAAAATGATGTGAAGTAAAGGAAACCCACAAAAGTGCAAGTGCGTTTTTGAGAGCAGCACTCCCAATGAAGAAATTTGAAGGTGTGAATATAGAGTGTGAAATCTTCCAAACAGAATCAAAAGCAAAAGCTTGACCTGCTTTGAAACTCCTTAACCCAGCAGAGAACTTGGTCTGAATTTTATCAGAGAGTAGTCAATTGTCAGTTTTGGTGAGTTTAATGCAGGGTTCCTGGCTGTGAACACTGGAAAGTTTTCTCATGTGATTCCCTGCAACTTCTACTCTCGGGCGACTGTCTGCGTGGGTTTCCTCCGGGTGCTCTGGTTCCCTCCCACAGGCCAAAGTTGTGCAGGCTAGGTGGATTGGCCATGCTAAATTGCCCATAATGTTCAGGGATGTGTAGATTAGGTGGGTTAAAGGGGAATGGGTCAGTGTGAACTTGTTGGGCTGAAGGGCCTGTTTCCACACTGTAGGGATTCCATGAAATCTATGAATGAAATCATGTCATTATCAATGCACCATGTCTATATGATGCCCATTTGTCCTATCTACCCTCTCTCCGCAGGCACGGGTACTCCCCCCTGCTGAAACCTCCAGGGATTCCCAACACATTTTTAAAGCCCAGCCATGTGCCTGGTCAAGCGCTGCCAGGCAGGACAATGTCCTTCACTGCGCATATTGTAAGAGCGGTCAGTTAGCTCAGTTGACTGGACAGAAGAGTGACACCAACAGTGTGGGTTCAAATAAGTGCATTTGAGGGCACATAGGCGGCGCAGCCGTCATTTCATTGCAAATGGAAGCGCAAATTTGTAAATGTATTGCTATTTAAGAACCAAGCTACACAAGTTACCAGTCCTTAGCATCGTCCCACCTTAGAACCCTGCCTAAGGGGAGTGTTAGTCTTATCCACTCAGCGCACCCTAACCTTTTCTCACTATTCAATGTGGGAGCATCACATTCTGGAAATCTTTCAAATAGTTGAAAATATTCACTTTAATTCAGCAACGGTAAAAGTGAAGAAAAAAAACAACAAAAATCTGCATTTGTTTCTGGGAACAAACAGGAACTGCTTGCTTTTGAACAGCAGTAAATTTATGGTCAATAAATGAACACTTCGCCCAGTTCACATCGATTGGAAGCGGCGCTCAATTGGTTGCTTCTTGTGACTGACACCGCTGAGCTCTGTCATACGAAAGGTGTGTTCCTTCTGCTCAATGACTTTATCTTCCTCAGAAGAAGAAGATTGCTACCAGTCTCCCCGGTCTTCATTATCCCTCACATACTCTCCTTAGTTAGTTAAGCTATGCGAATCTCCTCCAGCAACCTGGAGGCGGCAGTGACAACAGACTTTTCAAGATGGCGCTGCCAGAAAGGTGATATCTTGGAGGAGGGCAGGCAGAGCAGGACTCTTGGCAAGACTACGGCTGTGGCCTGGTCTGGCAGCAGAGCCAGGGACTTGTGGTAGGCCTAGATCGGGGACTCCATGCATTGGCAAAGTTGCAGCTGCAGCAGCGACAGCATGGTGTGCCCAGAGCTGGGTCTCCTGGCATCACTGAGGCAGCAGCGGAGCCGGGGACTCCTGTTCGCAAGGTGAGTGTGGGCTCAGCATGGAACACGGCATCAGTGGCAGCAGCGAGGTGGGCCCTGCATTGAGGAGATGGTGCCCAAAGAGTGGCAGCTCCTACATTGATGGATCTGCAGCAGGCAGCGGAGGAAGTGTGACAGAGCAGGTGTCTTTGGTGAGCCAGCTCAGGGCTCAGGGCTCAGGACTCTCTTTTAGTGATATCTTTTATTCTTTTCATTCTTAAACTGTTCAAAATGGCACCAGATTGTGTTGAAGCTTTTCACTGTATTTTACTGTGTCATTCACCATAAAATGCAAGTGACAATGGATAAATAATTCATTCATTTCATTCATTCTATGTACAATGAGGGAGGCTGCAGGCAGCACATCAGTAAGAAGTAATTGCACCACTGATACAGAGTATAGAACAACCATTGACCCCAGAGGTTCACTGTGCACAGTAGCAACAGCAGTTAGCATGACAACAGCAGTCAAGGCAAGGATGACACTTTCCAGAGAAGGAGCCCTGTGCTAGAAACAAGCAGATATCAGACAAATAGCTAACGACAACGCATGCACATACCATTAGGAACTGTGCTCCCTCTAAGCTGCACAGTCACGCAGCTGTTCCACACATTTTTCGACACGCCAATGGCATTTTGCGTGCTGACATTTGGTTTTGGAAGCCGCTGCAAAGCGGGGACCTCAGAGGTCTGCACAGCAGAGAAGATAATTAGAGGGAACATTGATTAGATTATCTGCTTGGTTTAGGACCAAATATGAAATTCAGCTGCAGAGACTGAAGAAAGTGAAACTGATCAGAATTAATACAAGACAACAAGGTGTAGAGCTGGATGAACACAGCAGGCCAAGCAGCATCATAGGAGCAGGAAAGCTTGACGTTTCGGGCTTTTTTTGTTGGGCAACTTGTGTAACTTTTAACAGCAAATGATAGCACATGCAAATGTTCCTCTTATGAAAAGTGAGGCATTTGGAGAAGTACATTTGTTTTTAGTGTACTGGCTAGTTTGCTGCAGTCACATGATCTCTCCTGCTGCTGCAAATGCCTTTGTACACAATCTGTGGGAGCCATTAAATACACATCTATTAAAACATTATGAGTTTTTTTTTGTTATTTCCTTGCTTGCTCAGTCATGTACAATATATTTGGCTGCAGTTACAAACTACAAGAAGGGTTAGTGTTCTGCAACTGCTTTAAGGCTCACCTGGAGATTCTAAAAGCACATAAGCGATCCATAACTGAAGAAATCTGTAGGGTTTGTGTTTTTTTGATGATTTGTATGTTTATAGGACATGTAGAGACTTTCTTGAGAACATAGACTGTGAGGACTCAGCTGCTTCAACAGCATAAAACTACAAGGAATTTAAAGATCTAACAATGTAATGTTATATACCACAGAACTTTTATTTATCCAATTTGTACTTCCAAATGCGGACGGAAGCAATTCCATGCATCACAGTACACTGAGACACATATGTCACTCAAACAGCACGCAAGCAAATTACAGGCAATTCACTTAACGTGATTCTCCACATAAAACGACTGAGGTCAAAGATTTTAAAAATAATTTCAAACTCAAAATCCATTCTGTCCATAGAAATCTTTAGTTAAAGACTTTTTCCCCAAAAAAGTACTTTGTTCTGTAAATTTGTGAAACATTACAAAATATTTCAGCTTGAAAATTACAGAAGTTACAACAATTTTCGACATGTCTCCATGCAGTGTGATCCACTTTTAGGCACATCAATACAATTGTAATAGTCTTAATACTTACAACATACATTTGATGTCAGGCATACCTTCCAAGTGTGAAATATTTCAAAATAAAAATTACAGGAAGTGAAAAATGAGGTAAACTTTACCCCTTACACCATGTTCCTTTCTGAGATGTCTCAATACAACTTCAGCACCCTCGATGCATTCCTTGTCAGGCATACAGCATGATGAATTCCACAGTTTTCAACCGCTCAATGTGTTATAGCTGAAAAGCCATCGACTGTGGACATTTCCCTATTGTGCCTCTGTGGTAGCTGCCTTAAGCACATGATTCAGGACCTTGGAATGTGCCAGTCTGCAACACCCTACTGAGGACAATACCTTGCACTGGAAGACCAGCAAGCTGCGAGCAGATCAATGAGCATCTTTCATTGTGTTAATGCTCCTCTAGCAATAGATGCTGCTGGTCTCAGAGTGTGTCGCTGGGAACAACTCAAAGATTAGAGTCCTGCATCATGAAGCTGCTCGGGCTGAACCTTGACAAAAATGAATATACCTCTCTCCAGATGCAGATGCAGCCATCACGTAACACCCTAGAGACCTTGTGTGAAAGGAGAGTGTAGATATTGTCATTTGGTTCACTTGGCAGACTGTCAAAAGATACCTCTTCATCAGGATTTACAGATAAGCACTAAGGCATAACTTGGCTGTTGATGAAAAGGGTCCTTCTCTATTCATCTTTCATACATGCCTCGTACCTCAATCCCTACAAATGCTGATCTCAAGGAGTTTGGAAAGAGACTGGTATCCATTTCCTTGTGGAATGTGCCTTTGCAAAAATGATCTGGACTGACCTATCCCCTCCCTAACTCTCCACCTACACTCACCTTTACTGGCTCCAACCCCGCCTCCTTAACCTGTCTGTCTCCTCTCCACCTATCTTCTCCTTTATCCATCTTCTATCCGCCTTCCCCTTTCTCCCTATTTATTTCAGAATCCCCTTCCCCTCCCCCATTTCTGAAGAAGGGTCTAGACCCGAAACGTCAGCTTTCCTGCTCCTCTGATGCTGCTTGGCCTGTTGTGTTCATCCAGCTCTACACCTTGTTATTCTCCTTATCTCTGTCTTGAATGAGCTACCCCTTATTTTTATATAGTGACCCTAGTTATAGATTCTCCCACATGAGGAATCATCCTTCCATGATCCACTCCGTCTAGACATTTTAGGATTTTACATTTTTCAATCAAGTTGCCTCTTACCACTCTAAGCTCAGCAGATACAAGCTTAGCATGTCCACCATTTCCTCACAAGACAACCTACCCAAACTAGTCTGATAAATATTCTCTGCTTTTAATGAACTTAAATCCTTCTGCAGAAAAGGAACACTCCAGATGGGGTCCCACCAATGCAGTGTAGAACTGAAGCATAACCTTCCTAATTTTATATTTTATTCCCCTCAGGATAAAACAGAACATTCTATTTGCTTTCCTAATTAGTTGCTGTACCTGCAGACTAGCCTTTTGTATCCATGCAGTAGGACAACCAGACACCTCTATATCTCAGAGCTCTGAAATCTCTCGTCATTTAGTGTTTTCCCTTTTTCCTATTTTATACTCCATTGTTGATATTTTTGCCCACTCAATTATCCAAACTATATCCCTTTATAGCCTCCTTGTATCCTCTTCATAACTTTATTTCCTACCTATCTTTGTATCATTAGCAAACGTGGCAATCTTAGGTCCCTTCATCCAATTCATTTGTATAAATTGCAAAAGGCTGAGGCTCCAGTATTGAACTTTGTGGCACATCTTTTCCAACCAGAAAATGACCAAATATCCCTATTCTGTTTATGTTAGCTAGCCAATCTAACCATGCCGATATGTTACCCCCAACACCTTAAGATTTTATTTTCCACCATGACTTTTGATGTGGCAACTTAACATTGTTTTCGGAAATCTAAGACCAGTACATCCACCAATTCCCCCTTATCCATGTTATTTTTTCAAAGAACTGCAATAATTGGTTAAACATGATTTCTCTTCCATGTTGGCTGTGCTTGCTTACCCTGAAGATATCCAAGTGCACTGCCAAAACATCTTTCATTATAGGTTCTGCTGTCTTCCCCGTGATAGACATTAAGCCTATAGGTGCTGGCTTTATTTCTCCTTCCCTATTTGAATAAAGGAATGATGCTCACTATTTTCCAATCTAATGGAATCTTCCCCAAATCTAGGGAGTTTTGGAAAATTAAAACCAAAGTGTCAACTATTTCACTAGCCATTTCTTTTTTAAGATTCATCAGGATCCAGGAACCTGTCAGTCCACAGCTTCAACTATTTGCTCTGTACCACTTTCCTGACGATTATAATTTTCTTGAGTTCCTCCCTCCATTCCACTTACTATTTTACAGCTATTTCTGGGGTGTCACTTCTATCATCTATTGTGAAAATCAAAGCATTGCGGCTCAGTGGTTAGCACTGCCACCTCATAGCACCAGGGACATGGGCTCGTTCCACCCTTGGGTGGCCTACCCATGTGGAGTTTTCACAGTCTCCCTTTATCTGTATGGGTTCCTTCCCCATACTCCAAAGATGTGTGGATTGATCATGCTCAATTGCTTTGTGGTGTTCAGAAATGCTCAGGCCGGTGGGTTAACTATGGTAAATGTAGGGTTACAGCAATAGGGTGGGATGCTGTTTGGAGGGTTGGTGCAGACTGAATGGGCTGAATGCCCCTATCTGCGCCATAGAGATTCTAAATGACCTCCTACAATGCCTTCCGTTAGGCAGAGGATACAGAAGCCTGTACACACATGCGAGCAGGTTCAGGAGCAACTTCTTCCTGGCCGTTATCAGACTGGTGAATGAACTCTAGCCTCAAATAACACTGATCTTGCTAACATTGATATCGCTTAGTGCACACCCTGTGCAATGTAACCTGTATGCCTCTGTCTAAGTCTTTTCGATCCGTACATCCTTTGCTTATTATGATCTACCTGTACTGCTCGTAAACAAAGCTTTTCACTGTATTTCAATACATGTGACAATAAATCAATCAAAATATCTGTTCAGTTCATCTGCTATATCCATATTTTCCATTATTAATTGCCCAAACTCAATTTCAATGAGACCAAAATTCAATGTCAACTCTTTCTAAAAATATAGAAACTCTTATTAACTGTTTTTTTAATGTTTGTGGCTAGCTTTCTCTCCTTAATAAACTTCTAGTTATTCTTTACTTGTTTTTATATTCTGTATGTTCTGACTTACTGCAGTTTTGGTCTACTTATCTCAGAAAATATATTATTGCCAGATAGGGAGTGCAACGAAGGTTCACCAGCCTTCTTCCCAAGATGGCAGGACTGTCCTGTGAAAAGAGAATGGGCAAACTGTATTCTCTGGAGTTTTGAAGAATGACAGATAATCTCATTGAAGCTCACAATATACTTCAAGGGATAGATAGATGCAAATAAGACATAACCCTGGTTTAAGGGCACAATTTAAAAATAAGGCGGATGTCGCTTAGATCTGAGATTAAGAGAATTTGTTTTTACTCAAAGGGTTGTGAAACTCTAGAATTGTCTACCACAGAGATTCGTGGAAGACCAGTCTTTGACTATTTTTAAAGTAGAGTCATAAAATCCCCAAAGTGTGGGAACAGGCCATTCAGCCCATCAAGACCACACCAAACCTCCGAAGAGCATCCCACCTAGACCCATCCTCCTAGACCTGCATTTCCCATGGCTAATGCACTCAACCTACTCTATGGGTAATTTAGCATGGCCAATCCACCTAACTCATATATCTCTGGACCATGGGAGGAAACTTGAGCACCCAGAGGAAACCCAGTCAGAAAAGGGGAGAATGTGCAAACTCCACACAGACAGTTGACCAAGGCCAGAATAAAACCTGGGTCCTTGGCACTGAGAGGCAGCAATGCTAGCTGCTGAGCCACCGTGCCACCCCAAAAGTTGATAGGTTTCTGATTAACAATGGCATATGGGTTATGAGGAAAGATTGGGTGTGAAGTGTTCAATCAGCTGTGATCGTGTTGAATGGTGGGAAGGCTCAACAAGCTGTATGGCCTATTCTTGTTTCTCAGTTCAACACAAACCCCTCCATGATTGTAGGTGGTGTGGCATGGCCCAACTACTTGGAGCATTCTATGCATTGAGGCCAGACTGTTTCGATGCATCACTGGGGACTGGCCAATTCTCAGCAGGTAGTGACTCTCCGTGTTTGTGTTTGGTGGGTCTATACATAGCTTGATACAGCTCTACACAATGGCAGCCACCAGGCTGAGAGTGATATTGGGTACATCATTTTCTCCTCATTTAGAGATTCGTGCGTTGTGTGTCTGGAAATACGGTCCACTATCAATGTGAAGATAATGTGGAAGGTGGTGTGGGATGTCATCTCACTGCAGGAGTGAGGAATAGATCAGTGCTATGCCATGTACAGCAACCCTGTACCTTGCACTTGATGCCCGCCTACAATGGAGAGAAAGTGGTCTCTCACATGTCCAGCAGCTTTTTTAACATAGCTACTCATTCCTTCAGATTTTAAGGGCATTCCCAACCATACCTGCACCCCCAATCCCCACCTCAACCTGAGTCATAGTCCCTATGTCTTCAAATAATCCAAATGGACAATGAAGAGAACAAAAAATCAGTCTGCCTAGTTTCCAAATCACATAACTCGTACTTACCTCAATTTATTTTGGTTCCCAAGGTCAGTTTGAACTGGTGGGAAATGTTTATCTATCTGTAATGGATCCAAGTAGGAGATAGTGACATTGTCCATGTACAATGAGGTTTTGACCTGAGCACCTCCACAATTCCAGAAAACAAAGATTTCAATGTCCTGAAGAGAACATAGCATTTATTAACTAATAAGTATGATATTTGTGACAAGCTGCAAGAAACTACTCCTGAAGCTGTTGTGACAAGCTAACAGTTTGCTTGATAACTCAGAATGCAAAAAGGCAACACTATCAAGGTCTTTAAATCACAGAAAACTCTCTTTCAGATGGTGGAAAATTGATTGAAGCAACACTCCTTTCAGCTGTGAAATTTTCCATATTTCGGAAATTCATATCCAGTCAAATTCAGTCGACTTTACATTTGGGAAAACAGTCTTCTTTTGAGCTCTCCTCAGGTCTCTGATGTAATAGTATATTAGGTTACGTGTTAACATAATATGTTGGACAAGATTGTGTAATGATTTGAACATGTGTTTATGGGAATATACACATCATGTTAGGAAGTGATGTAATGTCACATGTTTTAGTCCATCTTGCACAGTCAGTAGCATGAGTGAGAGTCAAGAAGTCTTCCAATAAAGCTTTGTATTCTACCTCGATGGCAGCCTTTCAACTCTGTTTGTATAAGTCAAACTCCCCAGATACCAAAACAGTCTCAGTATACTTAAAAAAAACCTTGGATTTATATTACCTTTTCCATGACTACCAGACGTCTCAAAGCGCTTTCTATCCACTGAAATACGTCTGAAATTTTGTCAGTGGGCTGTAGAAAATGAGACAGACAATTTAAATACAGCAAATAGTATAGTGTAAATGAGGAAATAGTGTTTTCTTTTATTCATTCACATGATGCAGGCATTGCTGGTTGAGCAGCATTTATTGCGCATCCAAAGGCCGGTCAAGAATTAACTACATTGCTGTGTGGGTCTAGAGTCACATGTAGGCCAGAACAGGTAAGGATGGCAGTTTCCTTCCCTAAAGCATGTTAGTGAACTAGATGGGTTTTTCCTCAACAATCGGCAATGGATTCATGGTCATCACTGGACTCTTATTTCCAGGTTTTTTAATTCAATACAAATTCTACTATCTGCTGTAGCAGGATTCATACCTCGGTTTCCAGAACATTATCTGGGTCTCTAAATTAATAGTCCTGCAACAATACCACTGAGCCATTGCCTCCCCTTTTGCAACATTGATTGTTGGGGTGAGTGTTGTCCAAGATACCAGAAAGAATTCACCCGCTCTTCTTCAGAAGATTAGTGTCTGGAATCTTTTACATTTACAAGGATAGAAAGATATAGCCTTGGCTTCATCTAAAAGCACTCCTCACTGGCGTGTTAGTCTGGTCTTTTTGCACTCAAATGCTGAATGGGGAGTTGAACTTATAATATTGTAACTTCAGGACAGAAAGTGCAACTAATTGAGATACAGCAGATATCAATGTTTTGCATAAATACTGCATTCAAAGGCTAAAGTATGGATATGCTTTGTCTGAATTCTGCAACATTTGAGCCAAAACATGAGATGCTTCTCTGAGTTGCACCAAGCCATTTACTCTTTTCACTTCATTCATAGTCAATTAGGGGCTTCTGAAGCAGCCTTCCTCATAAGTTATATCCTCGCTAATCTGAAACAAAATTTCAACTTTAAAGTCACTTATCCCTCAGCAGCTTCCTGGAGAGAGCAGCAAAATCTCCCAAATCAATAGAAAGTGTGCTAGGTAATTTGTTCAGAAAGCAATTCAAAATAGATTTACAAGAATGTTGCTAGGGTTGGAAGGCTTGAACTATAGTCAGAGGCTGAATTGTCTGGGGCTATTTTTCCTGGAGCATCAGTGGCTGAGGGATGACCTTACAGAGGTTTATAAAATCATGAAAGGCATGGATAAGGTGAATAGGCAAGGTCTTTTCCCTGGGTAGGGGAGTCCAATACTAGAGGGGTGGTAGTAGGAACTGCAGATGCTGGAGAATCTAAGATAACAAGGTGTAGAGCTGGATGAACACAGCAGACCCAGCAGCATCAGAGGA
The DNA here is from genome assembly GCA_024137785.1 of Ginglymostoma cirratum. Taxonomy (NCBI): domain Eukaryota; kingdom Metazoa; phylum Chordata; class Chondrichthyes; order Orectolobiformes; family Ginglymostomatidae; genus Ginglymostoma; species Ginglymostoma cirratum. Next base: position 9,338,440 of record JAHRHZ010000275.1, read on the forward strand.
GCAGGAAGGCTGACGTTTCGGGCCTAGACCCTTCTTCAGCTCTACACCTTGTTATCTCCAATACTAGAGGGCATAGGTTTAAGGTGAGAGGGGAAAAATTTAAAAGGAACCTAAGGGGCAACTTTTTCACGCAGAGGGCAGCGCGTGTATGGAGTGAGCTGCCAGAGAAAGTGATGGAGGCAATATTCATCCTTCAATCAACCACCTTGTGTCAGACTTTCTTGTCATTATCATCACTGTATGAGGGAATTTATGGTGCACAAAGTGAGGTGCTACATTTCTGACAACGATTGCAGTTATTTGGGCAGAAGGTAATTTAAAATAAATTTATTGTCTTTTTGAAAGACGTGGTCCTTGATACTACCCACTTTGTGGTCAGAAGGTACGATTTTTGCAAATAGGGTTCACCAACTCTGATCAGGCTTGTTGCAGGGTGTTTAATCACAGTCAAGGAGTATACTTACATTGGAGAAGGTTCAATGAGGCTGATTCCTGGGATAAAGCAGCTGTCTTGTGAGGGAAGGATGGGCCCACACTTATTGGAGTTTATAAGTGAAAGGTTATCTTACTAGAACATGTAGTTGGGATTTTTGAGTGGTCTTATTGACTGGCACAGCAAGCTCGAGGACTGAATAGTCTACTCCTGCTCCTAATTCTTATGTTCCCGTATAAGATCTCCCTCCTCCCATTGGCTCACTGACACATACACACTCACTGTGTTTGCCCATTTTATTGGAAAGAGAACAGCTTCTAAATTACCCAATTAGACGATTGTTGATTCAGAGCCAAATTGTGTTTTCCAACCCTCTATGTCTTAACTTCAATCATTCTGTAAATAATAAAGAGTTAAAAACTTTAACAACAACCCACAATTTCATTTTTCATGCCCCTATGATTTTACTTCTGGAGTTGTTTGCACCCTTTAATTTTTGGGGCCCCATAATGAGATGCTTAGAGACCGTTTGCCATGTGGGGATTAATCATGTAACTATGCAAAAATACCTACTAGCAGAAGCCCAACTGGACGTCAAACAGGCACTGCAGCTGGCTCTATCATTGGAAAATGCGGCAAGTGGAAAGCATGAGTTCCAGGATATTCTGATGGAAGTGGACACCTTCACCAGTCTGACTGAGCTTGAGAAACACCACTTGAGTGAAGGCAATTGCAAAGCTTCACTCAGAACATATCCTGATCAAAGGGACTCTAGTTTGGTCCACAGGAAAACCCCAAAACAAAGCCAAGCCTCGGCCAAATGGTTAAAATTTTCTTTGGGATCCTGGCCAGCAAGTCTTTGTAGTTGCTGCTGGGATGCAGACTCGAGACAGCTAAAGACTCCTACTAGACCTAAATTGAGTAAGATAACTCATAGGCTGGTATCTAGGAGGGTATCCAGGAGAGTTCATACCCTGGAAAGTCTACATTGATTGGGTTTGGAACAGTTAAATTGCTTAGCAACGTCCAAATCAGAACCAATCAAAATAAATGTCTGGTTAAAGGCTACCCAGTTCGAATGGAGTGCGATACCCCTGTGGCTGCAGCAGTGATTGTAAAACCAGTTTTTAACAAAATTCACTCTGGACTCCAACCCGTAACTTTGCACAACACCCCAGCTAAGCTAAGAATCTATAATAGGGAACCTTTACAGATTAAAGGTACAACTTCGGTTCTGGTCTCTTATGAGAAGCAGCTAGCTCAGTTACCACTGATTGTAGTAGAAGGCTTGGCCCCAAGCTTGATTCGGAGAAATTGATTGTGAGAGATTCACCTAGGCTGGCTCAACATTTTTCAATTAGAAAATGGCTGCCTGAGTGAAATCCTAGGAAGGTCTAGGGACTATCAGAGGAGCCAAGGCCACCTTGCATGGTGACCTGGAAGCAATTCCATGATTCTGCAAGGCCCTCCCAGTGCCATTTGCCTGATGGGCAAAAGTAGAGGCAGAAATCAGGAGGCTGGAAAGCGAGGGAATCATCAAACCATTCCAATTTGCGGAATGGGCAGCATCAGTCGTCCTGATTTTGAAGCCTGATTGGTCAGTTCGCCTCTGTGGGGATTTTAAATAAACAGTAAACTGTTTTTCACAGTTGGATTAATACTCAATAACTGGGATGGTGGATTTATTCGCAAAGCTGATGGAGGGACTGTCCTTCACAAAGCTGGACATAAGCCAGACTTACTGCAATTGCGTTTAGAGGAAGATACCCAGAAGTATGCTACAATTAATACAATATACGAGACTACCATTTGGGGTATCGGCAGCCTGTTCAATTTTCCAGAGGACGATGGAGAACGTTTTGCGAAGTCTACATCAGGTTGCCATTTCTCTAGATGACGCGCTAATGACAAGGAAAGCTAATAAGGAACACTTAGAGAATTTGGATATAGTCCTAAGGCATTTTTCCAAGGTGGGCATACACCTACGAAGGGAAAAATGAGTCTTCCAAGCCCCTCAAGTGACCTACTTGGGATACAGAGCCGACAAGTTCTGGGATACACCCATTGAAAGATAAAGTGAGGGCGATCAAATGTGCCTTGGTTCCCATGTCTGTCCAGGAGCTTAGGTCATTTCTTGGACCAGTAAGGTATTATGGAAAGTTTAAACATAACCTGGCCTCCATCCTGGCAACTTTGCATCAACTCCTAAAAAAGGGTCACCCTTGGAAATGGCCGCATAGACAAACCCTAGCTTTCAGTGAAGTAGAGAAAGAGGTGTCATCCTTTGAGGTGTTGGCACACTATGATCACACGTGAGATCTGGTATTGACATGCGATGCCTCCCCATACAGCATCAGGGTAGTATTAGCTCACAGGTGAACAATGGAGAAGACGGGCCAATAGCATTAGCCTCCAGGACTTTGGCTAATGCAGCGCATAAATATACCCACATAGAGAGGAAGGATTGGCAGTCACATTTGGAGACAGGAAGTTCCACCAATACCTTTATAGTCAAAAATTTATGGTAATCATAGACTACAAGCCCTTACTAGGTCTGCTTAAAGTGGACAAGGCAGTGCTGCCCATTCAGCTGTGGGCTCTAATTTTAAGTGCTTATAATTACAAGTTAGAACTCTGTCTGGGAGGCCAGATAGTGAATGCGGATGCAGTGAGCAGCCTCGTAAAGGCAGGTACACCACCAGTGGTACCACCAATGGAAGAGACCATAATGATATTACATTTTCCTGACATGCTCCCTGTAACAGCTGACAATATCAGACTTTGGAAGCAGGAAGATCCAGGCTTTTCAAAACTGAAACAACTGGTGATGATGGGGAAACCAAAGAGCCATTACAACTAGAATTGAAACCTTTTCAGACACGGCGAGACCAGCTCACAGTAGAGGATGGCAGATTGTAATGGGGAGCAAGAGTGATTGTCCTGAGCAAAGGTCCCTGCCAGATAATGGCTGAACTCCACGAGGGCCATTCGGGGGTCTCCAGAATGAAGATGTTGGTAAGAGGTTATGTCTGGTAGCCAGGCCTGGATGCAGATGTAGCCGTGTTGGTGGGGCAGTGCCCAGAGTGCCAACAAGGACAAAAATTACTGCCAGCAGCTCTCCCACATCCCGGGGAATGGCCACGTGAACCTTAGACTCAGTTGCATGTCAACTATGCAGGTCCTTTCATCGGTTCAATGTTCTTAGTCATTATAGATGTCCACTCAAAGTGATTGGGCATCCATGGAATCCATTGGTCAAACACAGGGACGATGATAGAAAAACTGTATGCATCTTTTTCAATACTTGGAGTCCTGCAAGTGTTGGTCACAGATAGTAGGCCATTGTTTATCAGCAGGGAATTTGGATACTTCCCAAAGTTGAATGGCATTCAACATATAAGGACCGCTCCAAATCACACATTATCCAATGGCCTGGCAGAAAGAGCAGTCCAAACTTTTAAGGCATGCTTGAAGAAACAGCCGTCAGCCTTGCAAGATACCAAACTGTCACAGTTCCTATGTGATTATAGGCCCACCCCACATGCAACTACAGGGATAACACCGGCAGAGTTGCTAATGGGGAGAAGACTCCACATCAGCTTAAGTCTGACCTTTCTGGACCTGGGAGGAGAGGATGAAACAGCATCAGGATCGCCAATGCCAGACACAAGACTCTGCCTAGTGAGAGAGACAGTTTGATACAGGGGATGAGGTTTGGTGTAAGAATAATGCAAATGGCTCCACATGGGTAAGAGGCATGGTCAACGCAAGGTCAGGACTAGTGATGTATAAAGTTTGGATAGCTGTTACAGTCCTGAACAATCATGTGGACCATATGAAAGCAGTGAATTCACAAACGGCATGGGAGCAAAACATGCCCGGCTCCTCGGAACAGTCAGAAAGGCTACCAGTACCTGTGGGTTCACCCTTTCCATCAAGCGTTGTCGAGTCCTCAGAATCAGAGATGGATATAGCCACCTTGACACCTTTGCTGCTAGAAGAAGAGAGTGACATTCTGCTGAGGCGTTCCAAGTGCAAGAGGCGAGCTTGCATGTGTTACATGCCTCCCAAATTGGACCCTGAATCACAGGGGCCTGACCCGATGCTAAATGCCAAGGGACGGTCTCCAAGAGAAAGGATCGACCTATGTCCTTGGACTCAGAGGGAGAGGGATATAGCAATTGTAATGAGGTCAGCAGTTGGACACATAGAATATGAGTTCCCTGATTGGGGCTGTTTATCCAATCCAATCAGGGTGCCCTGGCTGACAGATAAAAAGAGGAATGTCAGAGTCACTGAGACTATAATAACTGATTCTGAAAGGTGCAGTAGTCAAGGGCTGTTCATGTGTCAATGAAGGGTGGCTTAGTGATGGGATACCAGCATCTGTGAAGTTATTTCAGCTCTTTCTCTCCATTTAGTCTCCTTCCTTCAAAGACACCCTTTTTCCAGAGTCCATCCAACTACCCTAGCTGCCCTCCCTCACTGTTGCCACCCATTGCTGGAGGTTATGTTGCACTTGGAAGACTGGTATGTTAGAGTGGGATCTGTGAGCTGGAGATCACAGCTGTTCTGTTGCTTTGCTGTATCTGCAAACCAGCTAAACCCCAAAGAGAGTGGGTGACCAAGGGGAAATTGTGATGTGCCTACAAGCTAAATGCTCCAATTTTGTCCATTGTGTATGGGGTTATCTCATCTAACCACTCCCTTCTTATCACTGACTTTACCTTTCTGTTTCTATGTTTCATGGTCATTAAATAACAAAAAGGAGATGGTAGGTAAAAGCAGGCAGGAATATAAGACGTCACCACTAGCGATCTGTCTAACTTCCTGTCATTAAGCATTTCAACAATGTGTTTCAGGCATATGAAAGAATCTCTGTAGGTTTCACATGGAGGTGTTGGGAGGACCTGAAAATTCAAGGATTGATTGGGCATATTGCAGGAAGTTTCATCACATGATCTCCTATTGCCCTGGCCCTCACACAATCCTGTCATTGGTTGCCTGATATGTCAACCTCGCTGTGCACTGTATTACAGAACCATTATTTATCCAACTGGATGATTCCTGACTCTCAGTTAAACAGCCTTTCTGATGTCTCCCATACAGAATTTTTATAATTAATAAACAGTAGTGTTCAAACAAAATGAAGAAAATAAAACTGTTATGTTTCAAGAAGGACCATCAAGCTAAAGTGTTAAACAATGGCCAGAGCTTTATTAGGGAGGTGTTCACACTGCAGGCAGCAAAGTTAGACTACGTTATTTCCATCCAAAATGACCAAAATTAAAGTGAGAACCCACGAACTTTAATAAAAACATAACTTCCTCTCCTTTTACACCAGGGGTTCCTGCAGTGAAAACAATCACAGTGTTTACAATCTTGTACACAATAGTAAGTTGGTAAGACATTCTGAAGGAGGTCCGTTCCTGTTTGCCTCTGAGTGCACCTCAGGCATCTGTTTATTTTTCTCATTGACTTTAACCTCTGGTGTTTTAGGTGTAGGAGCAGCATCATCTGCCGTTGTCTTTTCCTGAGATGGTTAAATGTTTGGACATTCGCACAATGCTGTGGTATTATCCACTGAGGTACCATCTCCTTCAGATGCTTCAGTTACTGTTCTGTCCTCAGGTATATCTAGGTCTCCATCTGGCACAGGGATTTGTGGATCTGCAATTAATGTTGTCCTTAGCACATTCATTCTAGTTGCTAAGAGTTGATCAGCATATCTCCTCCATACTGCATCATCTCGTCTGTACAGTATAGGAAACCGGTCCAGTCTGTGTCATAATAGTGGCTGGCACCCACATCCCACCAGTGGGGTAATTCCTCATGAGCACTTCTTGTGTTTGGCCTTGTTCTCTCTTTGGAAAATCTGATTCTGTTGTTTCCCGTCAACAATTTTTTTTTATCATAGGTGTCTTCAGCAAATCATATGCTGTGCACAACTGACACTTTACCATGAGCAATGCCAAAGAACTTTGAGTCGTTGAGTGGATTGAGTTGTGATATGTTAACAAAAATTGACTCAGCATTTTGAATAGTGACCCTTGTTCGCTAGTTATCCTGAAGGAATGTTTCATTGTCTGAACAAATCTTTCTGCCAAACCAAACCATTTGTGTCTAAGTGATAAGGAGATGATTGGACATGTTGAATTCCGTCTGCTTTAAGTAATTCATCTTGTGATTTAACTGTGCCTCATTATCACTAAACACTTTATTCTGGATAACCAAACCATGTACCGAATACCCCAAATCTTTCAATGGTTTCCTCTGAAGATGTCATCTTTATGATTTCAACGTCAGGCCATTTAGAGTATGAGTCAACCACCATGAAACACATTTGCCCTTCAAAAGGTCCGGCACAGTCAATATGGATTCTTTGTCATGGTGTTTCTGTCCATTCCCCTGGATGTAATGGAGGTAGGTTATGAACTCCTGTTCAAGCTTCACGTATCCCACCTTCTCCTCAATTTAAGCATCTAGCCCTGGCCATCAAAAATAGCTTCTAGCCATCTCCTTCATTCTGACAATGCTACAGTGACCTCTGTGTAGTTGATTTAAAACATGATTCCTTAGCTGTGGTGGAATGGTGACCCTCATTCCCATAGGAGATATCTTGCTTCTATGGATAGTTCTAGCTTCCGTGTGAAATATAGTTTCATTTCTGGGCTTGTTCTTGTGATCTTGGCACAAAATGCCATGTCCAACGTTTGATAATAGTGAATTATTTCTAGTGAACTTCACAATTTGTCCTGCCATTACCAGATTGTTCTTTACTTGTTCGAAGAAGAAAATGTCTACAGGAGGATTGTTAATAGTAACTCATTGGCAAAGGTAATCTAGAGAGCTTATCAGCATTCCCATGTAAATTGGATTTCTGATACTTAATTGTATAGGTGTGACCTGACAGCAACAATGCCCACCTCTGTATACAGCTAGACAAGGTATCCCTGGATGAAGCCTAAGTATTGTGTCAATGGTCTGTGGTATGTTAGTATGGTAAATTCCCAGCCATCCAGGTATTGGTGGAATCATCTAATGTCAAAAATGATTCCTAAAGCTTCTTTCTGTATCTGTGCATACTTAATTTCTGCTTTGTTTAACATTCTTGATGCAAAAGCTATTGGCTTCTCTTCACTGTTGGGTAATAGGTGAGAAACAACTGCTCCCAGTCCCTATGTTAACGTATTGTATGCTAGTTGCATTGGTAACTTTGCATTAAAATGGTCAAGACTTCTGACTTTAATAAGGCCTGTTTGCCTTCTATAAATGCTCTTTCATGTTAATCTTGCCTTTCCAATTCTTGTTTTTGCATAATGTGCAACAGTTTGAGAATTATTGCAAGGTTTGGGTCAAACCTGCATTTGTAATTTAGCAAGCCCAAAAATGATTGTAGTTGGTTTACATTTTTGGATGTTGGTGCCTCAGTCATGGCTTTTACTTTTGAAGGTGACTTGTGCAGTTCCTTCAATAACATGTCCTAAATATTTAATGGAAGATTTTAAAAAGTCTCATTTGTTCTCTTCACTCTTAGGCCATGATTTTCAAACCTCTGCAGAGTAGCATCTAAATTGTGGAGATGCTTTTTTTTTTATTGTTACTGAATTATTGGCGAGGTCACACTGTACTCCTTTCAATCCATTTAAAATCTAATCCACAGCACATTGAAATAACATAGGTGCTGATGTAAGTCCAAATAGAAGTCTCTTGCATTTGAATGGTCCTTTATCTGTTATAATTGTCAAGTATTTATGTCTACATTTATTTGGATGTTGGCTTGACTAAGGTCAATTTTATTGAAAAGCTGACCACCAGCTAGACTTGAAAATAGGTAATCAATTAAAAGCAAAGAACACAATATCAGATTAATAGTGACCTTAAAATCACTGCAGATGGGTAGCAATTCCCCTCTTTATTTGTCACTGGTAAGGTAGATGTGGCCCAATCATGAACATTTACAGTTTCAAGGACTTCCATCTTGACCAGCCTCTCTAATTCTGCCTTGGTCATACAGGGCTAGATCAGTGCCTTACAACATTATGTTTGATTCTCATCCTCGATTTTCAATTTGATGAAGATCTTTTTTCCAAGCTTCCCGGATCGCTATTGAAAATAATGGCATGTTTCTTTGGAGTTTGTAAAAGATCAATCTCAGAATCTGACGAGTGATTTACTTCAGCCTAGTTGATTTTATTTTTTTTCCAATCAGGCTGTCATCAATAAAGCTGGAAAATT
>JAHRHZ010000275.1:9347510-9383271 GCA_024137785.1 Ginglymostoma cirratum
CTGATGAATTTCTGATGAAGGGTTTAGGCCCGAAACGTCAAGTTTTCCTGCTCCTATGATGCTGCTTGACCTGCTGTGTTCATCCAGCCCCATGCTTGTTATCTCGGATTCTCCAGCATCTGCAGTACCTTTTATCTCTGTGTAGATCACAATCCTGTCTTTTTATCTCTGGCAAATCAGACAATTCAGCTCTTGGATCTCGAAGCAGTTTTTATTTTTGTCACCAGTTTTCTTCTTGTGTTACGTTTTGAGGAGATCAGGAGGTCAAAGTGATAAACAACAGCAGGAGCTTCATTGGGGAGGTGTTCAATCTACAATCAACAAAGGTTAGTCCGAACTGGTTCATTCCAAAGTGACCAACGATGTTATGTGATTGGCTGTTAAAGTGACAGCCCACCTTAGAATCATAGAGTCGTATAGCACAGAAACAGATCCATTGGTCCAACCAGTCCACACTGACACGTTCCCAAACCAGCCCCATCTGCCTGTGTTTGGCCCAAATCCCTCCAAATCTTTCCTGTTCATGATCTTATCTAAATGTTTCTTAAGCATCATAATTGTACCTGCAACCACCACTTTGTCTGGCTGTTCATTCCGTACAGGAACCACTCTCTATGTAAAAAGATTGCCCCTCATGTCCTTTTTAAATCTTTCTCCTCTCACCTTAAAATTATGTCCCCTAGTTTTGAACTCCCTCACCCTAGGGAAAAGATCCTCATCATTTACCTTATCTATGATCCTCATAACTTTATAAACCTTAGTAAGGTCACCCCCTCAACTCCTATGCTCCAGTGAAACACATCCCAGCCTTTCCAGTCTTTATTTTTATCTCAAACCGTCCATTCCTGGCAACGTCCTGGTAAACCTTTTCTGAACCCTCTCCAGTTTAATAATATCCTGCCTATAACAAGGTGACCAGAAGAGGCCTCACCAACATCCTATATGATCTCGACATGATGTTCCAACTACTATGCTCAAAAGTCTGAGCAGTGAAGGCAAGCATGCTAAACAGCTTATTTACCACCTTGTCTACCTGTGATGCAAATTAAAGAATTATGTACCTGAACCCCTTGGTCTCTCTGTTCTACCACACTGCCCAGCGACCTACTAACCAAAGTTACACAGACATACAACAAAAAACCTTGTGCTTTCTCTTCTGGGTTTTGCACCATTGTTGAGAGATTAATCTTTAATTATTGGAGATGCCATGTCCTGAAAGATTAGCAGTTCTTCAAAAGAGCCATGTAATTTGTAGTTGTAATTCCCACTCTTTCCATATCACCTTGCAAATTTTACCTCATTGTGTGATTGCCTCATTCCCTCTTGAAAGTTACTGATGAATCTATTTCCAGCACTCAGGCTGTGCATTTCAAAGAAAGTTGCTATGTAAAAATAAACTTCCTTATCTAATCCCAGCTCCTTTGTCAATTATCTTAAAAATTTGTATTCTTTGGTTAACACAGAAACATAGGCCATAGGAGCAGGAGTAAGAGCTGTTCCAGCCTGCTCCAATATTCAATGTGATCATGGCTGATAATGCACATGATCATACCAAGCCTGAATTTTGTCCTAGTCTTGTTAAATATTTATATTCACTGCTTCAATATTTAGGGAGTTGTGAATGATACTGCACATTCAGCAAACATCAACAAACATCCCCATTTTATTGTGGGTGGGTTAGGGGAGATGGTTTGACCTGAGGATGATGATCTCCTGCAGTAATGTCGATGACTGACCTACATCTTCATCTGCTCTAAATGTGGCTCCAATGGCAGGCTTTCCCCCTTATCCTTGTTGACTTCAATTTTTCTGCGGCTTCGTACTGTGTCAAATGTTGCCTTCATTTCAGGGGCAATCACTCTTACCTCACCCATATAATTCAGCTCTCTTATCAGTGTTTGGACCAAGGCAGTAATGAAGTCAGGAGTTCAGTGTCCTGGCGGACTCCAAACTGATCAACAGTGAGCAGGCCATTGCGATATAAATGCAACTTCACAGCACTTTCAATGACCTCTTCCATTACTTTGCTGATGATAGAGAACAGATTGAGGGTTGAATTGGATTTTCCCTGCTGTATGTGGACAGAGCAATTCGCAGGGCAATTTTACACATGACCATGTAGGTGCCCATGATGCAGCAATACTGGAACTGCAAGGAAACTCGCAAGAAATATGCAGACAGTAAGAGTTTCTCTACAAGCATATAAAACGGAAGAGAATACATAAATTGAGCATTGGTCCCTTATAAAATGAGCAAAAAGAAACAAGGAAATGACCAGTGAGTCTGAACAATTATCTTCTATCTATCTTCATGGTAAGAACAGAAAAACACATCTCTGTAATAATAATAGAAAATCAAGGGACAACAGTGAAAGAGGAACTCGAAACAATTGTTACCATCAGAGAAAACTTATAGAATCATAGGGATATAGAGCCATACAGCATGGAAACAGACCCTTTGGTCCAACTCATCCATGTTGATCAGATATCCTGCATTAATCTAGTCCCATTTGCCAGCATTTGGTCCAAAAGATACTAAAGGCACTCAAAGCCCCTGGACCTGAACCTCTGTTTTGTCATATCTTTAAACTCAAAAGATAAGATTTACAGGATGTTGCTGGGGTTGGAAGGGTTTGAGTTATAGGGAGAAGCTGAATAAGCTGGGGCTATTTTCCCTGGAGGCTAAGAGGTGACCTTATAGAGGTTTATGAAATCATGAGAGGCATGGATAGGATGAATAAGCAAGGTCTTTTCCGCAGGATAGGGGAGCCCAAAACTTGAGGGCACAGATTTAAGGTGAGAGGGGAACGATTTAAAAGGGACCTGAAGGGCAACTTTTTCACACAGAGGGTGGTGCGTGTATGGACTGAGCTGCCAGAGGAAGCATGAGGCTGGTACAATTACAAGATTTAAAAGTCATCTGAATGGATACATGAATAGGAAGGATTTAGAGGGATATGGGCCAAATGCTGGCACATGGGACTAGATTTATTTAGGATATCTAGTCGGCATGAATGAGTTGGACAGAAGGACCTGTTTCCGTGCTGAACAGCTCTATGATTCTATGACTAAGTAGCTGCATTGATAATAATCTTCTAAAATTCACTAAATCATGGAAAAGTCCCAGCAGAAAAGAAAACAATAAATGTAACATCACTATTCAAGAATCAATGGAAAAACAAAGTGGAAAAGGCCAGTTCATCTAAAATCCGTCATTATGAAAATGCTGGAATCAATTTATAACCAGGAAGTAGCAGCAGGACCTTGGGAGAATCATAACACATTCAAGCAGAATCACTATGTTTTGTTTAAGGCTGATGATATTGGACAAATCTAAGTTCTTTGAGGATTTAACAAGCAAGGTTCATAAAATGGAAACAGTAAATGTAATTGGATGGATGTATTTGGACTTCCAAAAAACATTTGTTAAGGGATCATAAAGAAAAGTTATTGCACATATTAAAACCTCATGGCATTGGGGGGAATATATCAGTATGGAAGGAGGATTGGCTAAACAGGAATCAGAGTCAACAAATCGGTCTAGCAAACTGCTAGTTCCACAGGGATCAATGCTGGGGTCTCAACTATTTGCAATCAATACTAATAACTTGGATGAAAGGACTGAGTGTATTGTAGCTAAATTTAGTGGTATTAAAAAGATAGGTAGGTGGAGGATATAAGAAAGCAGGGGGCTATAGGTAGGTTAAGTGAGCAGGCAGGTGGATTATCATAGAATCTGGAGACAGTGTGAAAACAGGCCCAGGTCCACACTGAACCTAAGAGCATCCCACCTGGACTCATCCCTCCATAACCTACACATCCCTATGTGGCAGTTTAACCTCACCTGCACATCTTTGGACTGTGGAAGCAAACTGGAGCCCCTGGAGGAAACCCATGCAGACACAGGGAGAATGTGCAAACTCCACATAGACAGTCACCTGAGTCTGGAATTGAACCTGGGACTCTAGTGCTGTGAAGCAGCAGTGCTAACTACAGAGCCAACATACTGCCCTAATGTGAAGTTGTCCACTTTGGTGGGAAGAACAGAAAAACAAAATGTTAGTTAAACAGAAAAGGCTGAAGAATGTGGCAAGAATAAAGAGATCTGGGTGCCCTCACAAAAAAAAATTGCATGTATGTATAAGATCTAGTTAGGAAGGCAAATGAAATATTGAGATAGCAAGGACTGCAGATGCTGGAAGTCAGAATCGATATAATGTGGAGCTGGAGGAACACAGCAGGTCAGACAGCATCTAAGGAGCAGGAAAATCACAGTTTGGGGCCCTTTATCAGGGCTGTTTGAAATCTCTTTTCCTGGACACAGTGATGTGGATTCAGACTTTCCCTTTAAGAACTTTCCACTTGAGGTGATAAGGCCTTCCACTGGGTTTTCATATATCTTAGGGAGAGTGGTTATAGTCAGGGTAAAGCCTATTGCTCCTGTGGTAAGTCTTCTCTGACTGTTTTCAAAATCAAATGTTTTTTCCATCCACAGTTCAGTTGCGTAAGCTATTTCTGGAAGTACTGCAGACTCTGCGTCTCCATTGTTAATCACAAATACAACATTACCCCAGGGTGAAATGGTGGCTCAGTGGCTCAGTGGTTAGCACTGCTACCCTCACATCACCAAGATCCTGGGCTCAATTCCACTCCTTGGGTGACTGTCTGTGTGGAGTTTGCACATTCTCCCCCTGTCTGCATGGGTTTCCTCTGGGTGCTCTGCTTTCCTTCCACAGTCCAAAGATATGCAGGCTAGGTGGATTGGCCTGGCTATAGTGTCCAGGAATATGTAAATTGGGTGGATTAACCATGGGAAATGCAGGGTTACAGGGATAGGATGGGGGATGGATCTGGGTGAGATGCTCCTTGGAGAGGCAGTGTGGATTTGGTGGGCTGAATGGCCTGCTTCCACAATGTGGGGATTCTATTCTATGAACAATGTTGCTGTTATAGCCAATATCTTCTGGTTTGGAAGGTATCATTTCCAAATAGGTCAAGGCACCCATGCAGTTCTATATATCCAGTCAATTATAAACTTATACATTTAGAGAACACAACTTTATAATGATAAGAAGGGACATATGCGCATTGGAGGCAGTTCAGAGAAACTTCATTAAGTTGATTCCTGGCAGGAAGAGGAAAGATTGAGCAGATTGATCATATACTCATTCGAATTTAGAAAAATGAGAGGTGACCTTATTGAAAAAGAATCCAAGGAAACTTGACAGCGTAGATACTGCAAATGATTACTCACATGGGAGCGTCTAGAACTAGAAGACACAGTTTCAAAATAAGGGATCATCCACTTAAGACGGAGATAAAAAGGAAATTCCTTCTCTGAGAAGATCATTAATCTTTGAAATTCTTCAGTCAGACAGCAATGGAGACTGAGTCATTTTATATAGTCAAGGCTGAATTAAACATACTTTACATCCACAAGGGTATCAAGGCATGTGGGGATGGACTGGAAAGTGAAGGCCGCAGTCGGGTCAGCAGTGATTAGATTGTCAGCCGGAGGAGCCAAATATTCCACTTCTGCTCCTATTTCTTGCTGAAGAAAATTGAGAAAATTACATCATAACTTTCTTTGTACTGTGATGCTCTTGCCTCTGAGTAAAAAGGTTTCGGGTTCAAATCTTAGCCTAGAGCCTCAAACACAAAGTCCATTCAGGGGCTGGTGAACACTGCACTGTGGGATAGCTTATTTTGGATGAAATGTAAAAGCCAGGCTTTGTTAGCTCTTTCAGGTGGATGTAAAAGATCCTATTACAGTGTTTTGAAGAAGAGCAGTGGAGTTCCCCTAGTACCCAGAGCAATGTAATTTCTCCAACAAAAAAACAAAAAAAAAGGTCAAATATTTTATTTCAGCATTGTTTATGGGAACTTGTGTGAAGATTCATTGCCGTGACTTTTACATCATAACAGTTGTTACACTTCAATAGTAGTCTATGTTTGTAATGTGCTGACAGGACATTTTGAGGTTGTGAAAGGTATTATTGAATTTCTACTGTGTGATTTATCCCTTCAATGAAGCTTGCTGATGATTCAAAAGCATTCCCTAACATTACTGCCTAGTGTCCACAACTAAATTAGTTTAGCCAACTGCTTACATACAAGGGCTAAATTCCTGTAGAGCGGCAAATATGTTCATGCCACACAAGTGCCAGGCAGAGGATATCTCCAACATGAGGGAATATAACCTTTTTCCCTTAACATTCAATCACATTCCTATTTTTGAATCACCCACCATCAACATCTTGGTGTTATCAACAACCAGAAACTGAACTGGACAAGCCATAAAAATATTGTGGCTCCAAGAGCGGGTCAAAGGCTGGGAATGCCACAGTGAGCAACTCGTCTCCTGTTGCCCAAAGTCCGTCTACTATCCACAAGATACAAGTCTGGTGCATGATGGAATACTATCCATTTGCCTGAACGGGAAGAGATCAGTAACGTTTAAGAAGTTTGACACCATCCAGAATAAAGCAGCTTGCTGGATTGACACCCCACCCAGCACATTAAATATTCATCCCCTCCACCACTGATTCAGCAGAAGTGGTATGTACTATATCCATGATGCACTGTAGGAATTTGTCGAGCCTCCTTCAATAGTACCTTCCAAACACTTGACCCAAACTGACAGCACCTAGAAGGTTAAGGACAATAGATGCATGGAAGTACCACCAGCTCCCAGTTCTCCTTTAAGCCACACACCATCCTATCTTGGAACGATAACACTATTCCTTCACTTTTGTTAAGAGAAAATTCAAGAACTTTTTCCTAACAAGGTTCTGATGTACTTGCGCTAGGTGGGCTGCAGTGATTTAAGAAGGTGGCTCACCATGAAACTCTACGGGCATACAGAGACAGGCAACAATTGTTGGTCATGCCTACTGGCCTATCACTAATATTTGCAGCAATGTATGCCTGTTCTTTCAATTTGATGCCATCCTTAACTTCCTTTCTGAGCTACAGATGGTGCTTCCTTTTCATAGTCTTCTTTTCTCAATGGAATATTTCTCCTTAAATGTCTACTTCTGTTTCTCTATCATCTTACCTTTTAAACTTATTTCCAAGACCACGATAGCCTACTCTGTCTTCAAAACGTTCTAACTGCCTTCATTAATTTTAAGGCACTAATTGCAGACTTACGTTCAACACCTGAAACTGAATGTGACATTTTATCATGCTGTGATTTCTATTGTCTTGAGAGCCTTTACAATGAGATCATTAATTAATCGTGTCTCATTGAGCATTACTGGATCTGAAACAACCTGTTCCCTCATTGGTACCAGAATGTGTTGTTCTAAGAAAACTGTCCCAAATGAACTCTCTACTCGTCATCAAGGCTATAGATGTCAGTTTGATTCAACAATCTACTTGAAGATTTAAACTACTTTTGTTATTTCAATAATTCTCTTACAAGTTAATTCTTCATTACGTCTTGATGTATACCTTATTTCTGCCTACTGTGTGGCTGCTGTAAGAAGGCCTGTAAATTACTGCCACCAGCGTTCACACTAATTTTTTATTCTGTGCAAACTTGTAAGGTCTGTGCGAGGCAGTGACTTCTGGAACTGGAAGTCAAAGCTGCGAACTGTCAGAACACCAGTTGCCATGCACAGAATGAAGGGACTGGCACACACAGATTAGGAGAAATGTTGACCACCTCCAATGACTTATTTCCTTACGATGTTTTTATTTCCATCCAAGTTAATTCTACAGCTAATCTTCTGAGCCAAGATCATTTCTCATTATTGCATGCCATTATTAATGGAGCAACATGCCACCTTTGACTTACTTCCTATCTTCCCAAAATTTCAATATTCAGTTTCTGGCCTTGATTGCCTTGCAACTGCATCTCTGTGATGGGTATCATATCACATTCATGTATTTCAATTTGTGCTATCAATTCATCCACCTTGTTATAAATACTGCATGCATTTAGATAAAGAACCTCTAATTCTCTTTTTTTAACGATTTCCCCTATTCTGGTACTATTTGCTGGTGCACTGTTTTATTTGTACATTCTAGACATTCTTGTCAACTTGAGTTACCACGATCTGTCTTATGCTCTGCAGCATTGCTATGTTCTTTCTCATTAACTTTCTAAATCTCCCCTTGCATGAGCCCTTCCCTCTATGGTTTAGTTTAAAGCCTGCTTTACAGCCCTAGTTAAATGATTTTCCAGTTCACTGGTCTCAGTGTGGTTCAGGTGAAGGCAGTCCCAGAAGTGCAGTTCCTTTTTACTGGAGTACTCACAAATCAGAACTCACTTCTCCCAATCAATTTATGAATTCTACACATTCCACCTGCTAGTATTATTTACCCTTTGCCAATTTGCTTGTGTTTCAGGTAGTAATCCATTGATGGGTTATTGCTGTAATTTTGTTTTTTAATTCAGCCCCTACCTGATCATATTCTCTCGGCAGAACCCCTTTTATAGTCTTACCCATGACTTTGGTACTTATGAGAATTACAACAACTGGGTCTTTTCCCTCCCACTCCACATTCCTTTCCTACCATGAGGAGAGGCACTGGGCAGGCAACGCAGCTCATGCATACCACCCCCTACCAATACAATTTCAATCTTTGTTATCTCTCCTGGCTTGAATGGCCATTTGAGCCATGGTGCTGTGGTCAGTTTGCTCATCCTCCTTGCAGTCTCTGCTCTTTTCCTTCAAGTTGCAAGAGCCTCAAACGCATTGGCCAATTGCAAGGAATGTGTTCCATCAGTGCTACCTTCTGCATTCCCGTACTTGTCTCATTCAAACATCACACGCTTCTGTTCCTGACCATGAAGAAAATCAGAAGCTCCCAGGCTGCAGTTGCATGGTGGCTCAGTGTTTAGCACTGCTTCCTCACAGTGCTGGGAACCTGGTTTCAGTTCCAGCCTCAGATGATTGTCTGTGTGGAGGCTGCATGCTCCTTCTGTGTCTGCACGGGTTTCCTCCAGGTGCTCTGGTTTCCTCTCACGGTCCAGAGATGTGTAGGTTAGGTAGACTGGCCAAAGTAAATGCAGGGTTATAGGGAAGGGAGAATGGATCTGGGTGAGATGCTTTCAAGGGTCAGTGTGGACTCAATGGGCCAAGTGGCCTGCTTCCACACCGTAGGGATACTATAAAGGATGATCCTGACCCCCGGAACAAAATGTTGAGACAGCTTTCATCCCCCCGAGATATTGTAGTGCTCAAAGCTCAGATTCTGTCTCAGTAACAAATTTCCTGGAGTTGCAGAAATTGACAGCAGATATGGTGGTTGTGGATCACAATGATGTTCAACAGCATCCACAGGCTACAGTTGTAACCCATTACCTACCCTGCCATCTCAATTACGTTTTTCTTGATAGTTCAGGTTTTCAAATTTCAAAGTACCACTCAACAATTTCTTTTAGCTATATCAAGTAGTTTAACTAGCTAAGCTATAAATTTAATATATTTACATCTTCCTAGTACTCATTAAAACACCTGTCCCAGTTCAGGGAGAAAATAAATCTTTAAAATTATCAATCAATCACCTGCTCACCTAATTAATGCCTCCAGATGTCAACACTCAGATCTTGATGTCTCTTGCTCCCTGTCACATGCCTCTCCATATTCTGAAAAAGACCAGAACTGCTTGTCTTCCCTCATGGCATCAAATTCCCTCACTCACCAAATTCCTCGAGTTACGCAAGTATTCCACTTGCAGTGCTCTGTTCAGGAGGGCTTTTTGACATTGGCAAAGTCTTCTGCATTTATAATAGCTGAAATTCCAGAGAACTGAGTCAGATCTGGCTGACTTGGGGACCAGTTCTAGCTAGCCATACAAGTAACTAACAGTGTTAAAACTGAAAGAACTGCAGATGCTGTAAATCAGACACAAAAACAGAAGTCAATAGGTCTGGCAGCATCTCTGAAAAGAAATCAGAGTTAACGTTTCCAGTCTGGTGACCCTTCCTCAGAACTAATGGTGGCTAGGAAAATGTTGGTTTATATGAAGAAGATAGGGTGGAAGGAGGGGGTAAGGAGTAAATGATAAGTGGGATAGAGCCCAAAGAGAGAAAAGAACGGGTTGGACAAAGGAATGGATAATGATCTGGTTAGGAGAGTGAGTAGCTGTTAATGGACACTGTTAGTGGCTAACAATAGGTAGTGTGCAATGGCAGACTATGTGATAACAAGGCCTTGTATGTGGGGTAGGGGGCTGGGACATGGTAGATTTAGGCCTTAAAATTATTGAACTCGATATTGAGTCCGGAGGGCTGCAGGGCCCCAAGCGGAAAATGAGGTGTTGTCCTTCCAGCTCGCACTGAACTTCGCTGGCTCACTGCAGAAGCCAGAGACAGAGATGTTGGCCAGGGAACAGGGTGGTGCGTTAAAGTGGCAGGCAACTGGAAGCTCAGGGTCTTTTTTGCAAGCAGAACGTAGATGTTCTGCAAAATGGTCACCCAGTCTACGCTTCATTTCCCCAATGTAGAGGAGACCACATTGTGAGCAGCGAATGCAGCAGACTAGATTCTGGGAAGTGCAGGTGAAGTGTTGCTTCACCTGGAAGGTATGATTGGGCCCTTGGATACTGGGGAGGGAGGATGTAAATGGGCAGGTATAACACCTTTGGCGGTTGCAGGGGAAGGTGCCATATGGCTGTGGAGAGTGTTGGGAGTGAAGGAAGAGTAGTCCAGAGTGTTCCGGAGGGAACGGTCCCTATGGAAGACAGACAAGGGAGGGGAGGGGAATACGTGTCTGGTGGTGGCATCTCACTGAAGGTGGCAGAAATGGCATCTGATGATCTTCTGGATGTGGATGCTGGTGGGATGGTAGATAAGGATAAGGGGAACCTTTTCGCTGTTGCGGGAGGGAAGAGAAGGGGTGAGGGCGGAAATGCGGGAGATGGGTCGGACCAGGTTGAGAGCCCTGTCGACAATGGAGCTGGGGAATCCTCTGTTGAGGAATAAGGTGGACATTTCGCAGGTTCCCTTGTCAAAGTTGGCCTCATCTGAACGTATGCAACAGAGACAGAGGAACTAAGAGAATGGGATGGAGTCTTTACAGGAAGCAGGGTGTGAGGATGTATAATCCAGGTAGCTGTGGGAGTCAGTAGGTTTATAGTGGATATTAGTGGCCAGTCTATCTCCAGAAATGGAAACAGATATTGAGGAAGGGAGGGAAGGAGTCAGAGATAGACCAGGTGAAAGTGAGGGCAGGGTGAAAATTGGAAGCGAAATTGACGAGCTGTTCCAATTCCAGACAAGAGAGGGAAGTAGCACCGATGATATCATCGACATACTGGAGAAAGAGTTGTGGGTAGGGCCTGGAATAGGACTGGAACAAGGAATGTTCCATGTACGCCATGAAGAGACAGACATAACTGGGGTCCATGCACGCACCCATGGCTGCTCCTCTGACCTGAATAAAATGTGAGGAGTTAAAAGAGAAGTTGTTCAGGGCAAGGAATGAGCCAAGCGATGGAGGGATTGTTCAGGCCTTTGATCCAGAAAGATGTGGAGAGCCCTGACACCAACCTGGTGGGGATGGACGTGTAAAGGGATTGCATGTCCATAGTAAAGAGGAGGCAGCCAGAGCCTGCAAACTGGAAATTATGAAACTAGTGTAAAGCATCTGAGGAATCACGAATGTACATGGGCAGGGATTGGATCAGGGGAGAAAAATCTGAGTCAAAGTTGGAAGAGGTGAGTTCTATGGGGCAGGAGCAGGCTGAAACAATGGGTCTGCCCAGACAGTCCTGTTTGTGGATTTTCAGAAGGAGGTAGAAGCGAGCTGTGTGGGGTTGGGGACTATCAGCTTGGAGGCAGTGGGGGGAAGGTCACCAGATGAAATGAGGTCAGTTACCATATTTAATACAGTGTCCTGATGTTCCATGGTGGAGTCATGGTCCAGAAGGAGATAGGAGGAGGTATCTGAGAGCTGCAATGTCGAGGTCACTACACCAGACTACCACAGCACCACCCTTATCGGCAGGTTTAATTACAAGTTAGGATTGGATCAAAGCGCATGGAGTCAGTTCGGAAGGAGACAGGTTGGATTGGGAGAGGGAGACAGAGAAATTGAGGCGACCAATGTCACGTCAACAGTTTTCAATGAACAGACCAAGTGCAGGTAAAAAGCCAGAGGGAGCGGTCCAGGTGGAGGGACAGTGTTGAAACTGGGCAAAGGGGTCTGTGGGACAGGGAGAAGACTCTTGTCCAAAGAAATGGGCACAGAGGCAAAGACGACAGAAGAGCTTGACGTCATGTCATGCCCAAAATTCATTAAAGTGGGGATGCAGAGGGATAAAACTGAGACCTTCGCTGAGTACAGAACATTCAGCATTGGAGAGCAGAAGGTAGAGGGATGGTGAATACCTGACAGGAGGTGGAGTTGGGGGAGGGGATGGAGTCAGAGGGAAGGGGAGGGGAAAAAGGTACCAGAGGGTCCTGGGTATCTCTGAGTCGTTGCATCTTGTGGGCCTTGATTCTGAAAGGAAAAGTTTCTTGTTAGTATGGTGAATGAGCTGGATGATAAAGTGGAACTTTGGAGTGGTGCAACCCTGAGCCAGTGTGATGCAATGCAGTTGGAGAGAGAGGTTGAGAGTGTGCATGTAACACCGCATAACACTGAGTGTGGATCTCAGAATGCAGCGAGACCAGTTGTCTGTGGAACATTGAACATCACGGAGATACTTGTGATCCGGGGTGGATTCAAAGCACGAGGGATGAAATTTGAGTTGGAATCCACATGAGATGAGTCTGAGCCGGAGACAGTCACTGAGGAATGTGATATGGCTCTGGAAATATGTTTCAGCAAATACCTGGTCAAACACCAGGAGTGACCATGAAATGAATGGCGATGGACAAGAAAAAAGTTTGGAACAGAAATCCCATCAGAGACAGGAGAATAACTTCTTCAAGGTGGCATACCTAGAAGAGATATGGCAGCGAACTAAATATGAAACAAAAACTGAAAGAACCGCAGATGCTGTAATTCAGAGACAAAGACAGAAATTGCTGGAAAAGCTCAGCAGGTCTGGCAGCATTTGTGAAAAGAAGTCAAAATTAATGTTTTGGGTCTGGTGACCCTTCCTCAGAACTGATGGTAGCTAGGCAAATGTCAGTTTATATGCAGAAGATAGGGTGGGAAGAGGGAATAAGGAATAAATGATAGGTGAGGGTAGAGCCCAAATAGAGAGAAGAACAGTTGGACAAAGGAAGGAGAGTGAATAGCTGTTAATGGAGACTGTTAATGGCTAACAACAGGTAGTGTGTAATGACAGGCTATGTGATAACAAGGCCTGGTGTGTGGGTTTGGGGGCTGGGACATGGCAGAGTTAGCCCCTAAAATTATTGAACTCGATATTGAGTTGGCTGCAGGGTTCCCCAAGTGGAAAATGAGCTGCTGTTCTTCCAGAGATAGTAGGAACTGCCGATGCTGGAGAATCTGAGATAACAAGGTGTAGAGCTGGATGAACACAGCAGGCCAAGCAGCATCAGAGGAGCAGGAAAGCTGACGTTTTGGGTCTAGACCCTTCTTCAGAAAAGAAGGGTTCTTCTTCCAGTTTGTGTTGAGCTTTGCTGGAACACTGCAGCAAGCCAGAGACAGGGATGTTGGCCGGGGAACAGGATGGTGTGTTATAGTGGCAGGCAACTGGAGGCTCAGGGTCTTTTTTGTGGGCAGAATGTAGATGTTCTGCAAAGCTGTCACCCAGTCTACACTTCATTTCCCCAATGTAGAGGAGACCACATTGTGAGCAGGGGACACTCTGGTCCACTCTTCCTTCACTCCCAACAACACCCTCCACAGCCCCACTGTGCCTTCCTCTGATGGTGTAACACCTGCTCATTTATCTCCTCCCTCCTCAGCATCCAAGGCACCAAACATACCTTCCAGGTAAAGCAGCACTTTACCTGTACCTCACACAATCTAGTCTACTGCATTCGCTGCTCACAATTTACAGCATTTGTAGTTTTTAAGGTTTTTATTTTCAATAATTTTAGGGCTTGAACTCTCCCATGTCCTAGCCCCCAATCTCACACACCAGGCCTTGTTATCACATACTCTGCCATTACACCTATTACTAGCCATCAACAGTCTCCATTAATAGCTATTCACTCCCCTAGCCAGATCATATCCACTCTTTTGTCTGTACTACTGTTCTTTTCTCTCTTTAGGTCTATCCCTACCTATTGTTTACTCCTTACCCACTCCCACAGCCCTATTTTCTGCATATAAACCGCCATTTTCCCAGCTACCATCAGTTCTGAGGAAAGGTCACCGGACTCAAAATGTTAACTCTGATTTCTCTTCACAGATGCTGCCAGACCTGCTTTTCCAGCAATTTCTGTTTTTGTAACCAACAGTGTAGTCGTGAATAGAAGGAAGCTATGACTATGACAGAAAGAAACTTAAGTTAAATGCTAAATGCAAACTTGACTAGATTTTAGATAGAGATCAACCCTTAAAATTTCCTCACGCTCCAGGTTTTCTGAGTTAACCAAATACTCTGTGTAGGCTTCATGCTACTTAACTGCCTGCTTCTGCACGCACTCCTATCAATCCTAGATTGAACCTGGCCATGTTCTCTCTGTCTCTTTAAATCATCAATATAATTTTGTCAATGCAAGAGCAAGTGACAAGAAAAATCTTTCTATGGTTTTGCAAAACAAAAGACAGGAAAAGACTGCTGTAACTGGCCTGTTCTATAAAGATTAAGATACATCATACACACTCAGGTCCGTTTAACATTCTGGGAAAAGCAAAAGAAGCATGAAATACAAGGCCAGTTAGGGCAGAAAAGTCTGAATTTTTTTTTCTGACTTTCCCAGACTATTATAACTAGTCCAGGAAGCCACATTGATTATAATTTCTGTTGCTCGTATGAGACAGATCTCTGTCCCAGTTGAGAATGATCCAGCTGTTTTCTGCATCTGCCTGGTCAATCGGCACTCACTGCTCAAGGTGGCAGCTTTCTGCACAGGTTGCCCACTCGCTTGAAAAATAAGAGCTACTTAACATGACTTGGTTTTTACCAAGAACATTAGATATATTAACAGGAGTAAACTGTACAGCCCCTTGAATCTGTTACCGTTAAATAGGATCCTGACTGATCTTCTGCCTCAATTCCACTTTCCCACCCACTCCTCTTTCCATGCGATTGCCCGAGAAACCAAAATCTGTCTATCTCAGTCTTAAATGTAAGCGATGTTGAAGGGTCTAGAACTCTCTAAGGTGGAGAATTCCAAGATTTCACTTTGAGTGATGCCATTTCCCTTTATCTCAGTCCTAAATAATTGGCCCCGTATCCTGATACTGCACTCCCATTGTTCTGGATTCCCCACCTGGGGGGTGGAGGGGTGGGGATGGAAACAAACTCTTTCAGTGTCTACCCTGTTGAACTCTTTCAGAATCTTGTCTATTTCAAAGAGATTACACCTCATTCCTCTAAACATCAGAAGTTATAACGCCCCGTTCAATCAGTGTCACAATGTAGGTCATTCTTGTCATCCAAGGGATATATCTGGTAAACCTTTAACAAAAACAAAGTTGCTGGAAAAGTTCAGCGGGTCTGGCAGCATCAATAAGGGAAAAAACAGTTAACGTTTCTGATCCAGAGACCCTTCCTCAGAACTGTAGTACTCCAGAACTCCAGTAAACCTTTGCTGTCCTGCCTCCAATGCATGTATAAAGATGGAGATCAAAACTGCATAGCGCTCTGGGTGTGATCTCAACACACCCTGTATAATTGTCACACACTTCTTTATTCCTGTAATCCAATCCTCTTGCAATAAACGCCAATACATTATTTGCCTTCCTAATTAGTTGCTGCATGCTACCTCTATCTGCTACCTTGTTGCCCAGCCAATTGGCCTGTCTATACCTCATTGTCTTTTTCTGTGACGCTTCCACAACTTAAGCGGATATTGCTTCTATCGTAAAAAAAATTGGATACATTACCTACACTTACATAACTTACAAGCATTAATCTTGGTCTCCTGGCCTATTTAATAGAAATAATTTGGCAGAATGGGTACAATCCGTTCTCTTACAGATCAATATCTACTTGCCTGTATCTGTATTCAGTCCTGTACCCAGAGCTACAAAGGATTGCTAGTTTAACTTTCGCAGAATCCCTAACTGCAAAAAGAGGCAGTTCGGCCCATTGAGTCTGCACCAACCCTCGGAACAGCATTCTACCCAGACCCAAACTCCATCCTATCCCTGTAATTCCACACTTACCAAGGCCAATCCACCTAATCTGCACATCTTTGGGCTGTGGGAGGAAACTGGAGCACCTGGAGGAATGCCACACAGACATGGGGAGAATGTGCAAACTCAACACAGACAGTCCCGCAAGGCTGGAATCAAACTGGGTCCCTGGTGCTATGAGGTAGCTGTGCCAACTACTAAGCTACAGTGCCACCCAACTTTGTAAGCAGTCTACTGAGTGATGGACCAAGGATTTATCCAATAATGACAGAGTAAAACAGCAGCATTGAGGATAAAGCCTTTCACACCACAGCCCAGTAAATTTAAACCATAAGGCCAGGAAAAAAAAGCAGCCATATTTGTGCCAGCATAATCAAAGCAGGCATTCTAATAAGCTGCTCCATTACATAGGCCTTTGCTAACCATTCTGTGCACTGATCGGTTTATCAATTAAGGGAAATAGCCTCTGGAGAGTGTTGGATGCAAGAGTGGTATTGTGCTAGCATCCAAAGCCTGAACAAAGTCCATCCTTCAACTCTGGCTTATCCATAGTCCAAACTGAACACAATCTTGATATTCCAAAGTTTTTCCAGTAATTTGACTCAGAGAAAGTCACACATTAACACCAGATTCTTCATAGCTTCATGTTGTCCCCAAATACATTACAGCTGGTACAGTCGTTAGTGTAATGTAAGAATTATGGCCACCAAATTGCACACATCAAGATCCCTCATTACATGAGGTAATCTGTCCCAAAAACATTGAATTATTAAGACTCCTTTTTACTTTTATTTTCAGAAAACATTAGAAAGATTCTTTTTAGAGGAATCATAGAATCCAGGAGGAGGCCATGACATACTGAACCAGGTCCAAGTTATCACAGAATTTTAGAATCCCTACAGTGTGGAAACAGGCCTTTTGGCCCTTTGGGCCCATAACGACCCTCTGAATAGCATCCCACACAGACCACCCCCATACCCTATTGCTGCAAGAATGCATTTCCCATAGCTAATCCACTGAGCCTGCAAATCCCTGGACACTATGGGCAATTTAGCATGGCCAATCCACCTAGCCTGCACATCACCGAACTGTGAGGGGCACCCAGACCACCCGGAGGAAACCCATGCAGACACGGGGAGAATCTGAAAACTCTACACAAACTTGTATCAGTAATATAAGTTTAACTCCAACTCTGACGTCTGGTCTCTCCCAGGGATGAGATCCTGTTTGTAACATTTATTGTGTTGTAGGTAGAACAACAAAGGAAATGTCAGTAAGATTGATTAGGGTGAGAATGGACATTATTAATGAAGTCAGCTAAGGGTTAATGCAGAACTAAAGTTTTTGATGCTAAGAAAAGTACATGTAATTAAACAATGTTGAGAAAGGTGCAGCAGAAAAAAGACTAGGGTGTGCTTCTGACTAAGTGTAAATACATTAGCAGCATTGTAGGAAATTTACTGCAAAGGCAAGTATAATCTATGGGGGTGAAAGAATCTTTCAAAGGGCAAATAGTGTTGATCTCCTTCCTTATGTCAAATTGAATGATTATATGGCAGAAAACATCAGTAGAATATGTGTATTCATCTCTGATTCAAAGAACAGGCTTATTATAGGGGGCATATTGAAGTGAAAATGGTCTATTCCAAATATGATGTAAAATCTAAACGTTGTTCAGTTTATAGTACTGAACCTCAGAAAATATATATTAGCCTTAGAAAAGGTACAATGTAATTTCACCAGAATGAATTCATAGCTTAAATGGTTAAATTATAAGGATGGTTGCATAAACCTGGCAAGCAGTGCCTTGGCTTGACAAGATTGAGAGGTGTCCCAATTTTATGCTAAAATCAGGAAAGGATTCTATAGCGTATACACCAAAACAGTGTTAGGATACTTGTGAAATAGTGTTTGTGACCTTGCCTCTGAGACAGAACATCTAGATTCAAGTCCCACCTGCCCTGGAGGTATGTCATAACATGCCTATACATGTTGATTCAAAATATGTGTACAGAAGCACCACTTACTCTGTTGGCAGATATGAAATTAATGTTTGGCCATTCGGGAATGAAATCTGAAAACTCTCATGTAATGGTGGAAATCTGGAAGACATCCCACAATATACTGCGTCAATTGAACTTTTCACCTCACGTTGACAATTTTTTAAAACTAAGTAATGGGAATCAAGGAATGTGGAGTTAAGACATGGGTCAGCCTTGTTTTGATTGACCAGCAGAAAAAAACTGAAGGGCTGAGTAACCTCCTCCTGCTCCTATATTGCACAAAGATATGAGTGTCCTTGCACATTAATCAATGAAAGCAAGCATGCAGGTGCAGCGGGCAGTGAAGAAAGAAAATGCTATGTTGGCCTTCACAGCTGGAGGATTCGATTACAAGTGCAGGGATACCTTGCTGCAATTACACTGGGTGTTGGAGATACAGTGTTTTGGTCTCCTTATCTGAGGAAGAATGTTCTGGCTATGGGCAGAATGCAACAAAATTTTACCAGACTGATTCCTGGGATGGCAGGAATGACATACGAAGACAGAGCGGATCAGTTAGGATGATATTCAGTCGAGTGCAGAAGAATGTGGGGGATCTCATAGAAACCTATAAAATGCAAACAGGACTTGACAGGGTAAACTAGAAAGGATGTTCCTGATGACCAGTGGTTGCAATTTACAGACAGGTGGCAAGTCATTTAGGACTGAGATGAGAGAAATTCCTTCACCAGAGAGTGGTGAGCTTATGGAATTCCCTGCCACAGAATGTGGTTGAGGCCAAAGATTGAATGTTTTCAAGGAGGAGTTAGGCATAGTTCTTAGGGCAAAAGGGATCGAAGGGTATAGCAAAAAGTCAGGAACAGGGTATTGAGTTGAATGATCAGTTATGATTATATTGAATCACAAAGCAGGCTCAAAGGAGGACAGTTTATGGTAGGGCCTAAGGCAGTATTGTTGAACAGAGAGACCTAGGGTTTCAGGTACATAGTTCCTTGAAAGTTGTGTTACAGGTTGACAGAGTGGTGAAGAAAGTGTTTAGCACCCTTGCCTTCATTGTTCAGACCAGTGAGTATAGGAGTTGGGGTGTCATGTTGCTGTTGTACAGGATGTTGGTGAGGCCACTTTTGGAATACTGAGTACAGTTCTGGTTACCCTGCGATAGGAAAGATGTTATTAAATTGGAGAGGGTGAAGAAAAGATTTACAGGGATGTTACCAAGACTGGAGGGTTTGTGTTATGAGGAGAGGTTGGAAAGGCTGGGACTTATTTCAATCGAGCATAGGAGGTTGAGAGGTGACCTTCGAGAGGTTTATAAAATCATGAGGGGCATAGATAAGGTGAATAGCAAAGGTCTTTTCCCAAAGTGGGTGTGTGTGTGTGATAAGAGTTCAAAACTAGACAGCATAATTTCAAGGTCAGAGGAAAAAGATTTAAAAGAGACCTGAGGGGTGACTTTTTCACACAAAGGGTAGTTCATGTGGGGAATGAACTGCCAGAGGAAGTGGTACATGCAGGTACAGTTACAACATTTAAAAGACATTTAGACGGATACAAGAATAGGAAAGGTTTAAACAGATATGGACCAAACAAAGGCAAGTGGGACTAGTTTAGTTTGGAAACCTGATTGGCATGGACAAGTTGGACCAAAGGTCTGCTTCTGTGCTGTAGGACTATATGACTTAATAACCTACACCTGCTATTTTATGATTCTATAATCTTTGAAACCAGGAATACTTAAAGCAGACTTAAATCTGCCTAAAAACACACGGTGGATTTCAAATATACTGAAAATACGTGTGCTTGTTGTTAAATACAGTGCGTATAACACTGTAAATTCACTCATTCTATAAATTAGAGCTGTCTTCAAAGGAATGCTGCCACCAATTTTGACGAATGTGAAATAGAGTCATCTCCCCACCTCAATCTCACCCTACAATCGTCAGTTGCCACCAATGAAGGATTGTCAGTAAAACAGGTTGGTGTTTTGCTGCTGGAACGTTTGCATGTTGCTACAGACTGGTGAAATCATCAGGAACAGGAAGTCCAGGGGTTTTGAAAGAAGCTTGCTATTGTACAGCGGGAATGTGCACGGTGTATAGGGATCCACAGGGCTGTCAACGTTGAGAAAACGCAGCGTTTCCAGTCAGCAGGCAGGATTGGTGTTGACTGCACGCCCATTTAAAAACCTGAAACTGCGCCGGAGAGAAATCCACTCAAGCATCATTTAAGATTTTTAAACCAGGGTGAGCTCCTGTCACTCCTTCTGAGTGACATTTGCCGGGTTTGTGTCTGTACATTTCAGGCGGAATGTACCAACACCAAGACAATGCACCCTGCACACTCCACAATGAAAGAATGCAATTCAGTGACTGCTTTTCCTCTATTGCTTCCCCTTCTTTGTGGGAAGCTCGAAGTGACGAGGCCGGGAAACTGCAGAGCGACGCGCAACTAGACTTGAGCCACGTTCCATTCCCGGAGCGGGGGGGAAGGAACTACGTCTCCCAGCATACTCAGCGGTCACCTAGTCCTGTCCCGCCTGGCTATTGGCTGAGGTTGGACTAAGTAGGCCAATGGTAGCCGGTGATAGAGGGGGCGGGGTGAGTATCGGCCGGCTGCCAGCGGTAGGGAGAGAAGTGCCACGACTCCAAAGCGCTCGGGATCAGTCCGTGCTGTGTGTGTATCGGCGGGCAGGGTGAACAGCCAGGGGGAAAAAAAAGGGGGGGAGGGTGCTGAAGGACAAGGATAGGGAAGCATCTCTCACACGATCTGCACCGCACCACAATTAGATTCAACATCCCAGGAGACAGAGACCCCACCACCCTCCCCTCCGCAGGCTTGTCTCACGTTCGAGGTAAGGAGGTTCCATTGATTATAATCAGCCCTCTGGCACTGGGGCTGGTCGTGGGGGCATTGGGTACCTGTGGGCACTGTTACTCCTTCTCTAACTCCACCTCCCCTGTGCCCCCACACACATTGCCCTCTTACTGACTGTCTCTCTGATCATAACGAGCTTGCCGTTGAATCCTGTTAAACACAGTGCTTACGTGTTCAATTGGGGAAGGTGGGAATAGAGTGGGAGGGAGGGGGGTATGTGAAAAAATGTCTTCTGACTGGGGTTTTGTTTTACTTGGAGTAAATACAATGGTGCACTGCACTGGCTTGTTTCAGCACACGTCCTGTCAAATGTCTGGAACCACATTTTTGAAGCAACTTCTATTGAACATTTGATTATTTGAGTTTCAAGTTTCTTTTTCGGATGCGCATCTTACATATAAGTATCTTTTTTAAAGTCACGAAGCAGTTCCACTGAGTTTGAAGTACCCTCTGCCTTACAAAGGTTAAGAATTTAAAGCTGGACTAAACATCAAAAGGTATCTGATGTGGTGAAAAAAGGACACAAGCTTGAAACTTTAACTGTTTCTCTCTCCACAGATGCTGAGCAGGTCTTCCGAAAAACATACATTTTCTGTTTTTATTTCAGATTTTCAGCATTAACAGTGATTTACTTGATTTACAACAAAACTTTACTCGCTTGATGAAATATTTTTAATAGAGGGCATTTTTGTACCCTGATCCAACAGCTGTACAGAAAAAGTCATTTGCCAAATATGACTTTGTTGGATTTTTATTTTGATTTTTGAGCCGCAGTGTTGAAATCTATTTTAAGATGGATTGAATTTGACTTGGCTCTCGAGTTATAATTCAAGGCAGTAAATCTAAAAGAGAATCTAGGCAGTTTCCTGGAAGAAACGCTTTTTTTTGTGCTCCAAAAAAACCTGGCGATGGGAGAGATTGCAGTGCTCTTTAGTTTCACGAGAATGGTTCTGTGTCTAAGGGAGTTTAGGTTCAGGAGATTGAGAGAAATTGGAACTGGGGCTGAAGTTTGAGTCAGACACAGAGAATCTGTCAGACATTCCTCAAATTAACCACGTACACAACTGAAATCGTTCCTTTTTTTGTTCTCCTCCGTTTTGTCTGGAAGATTGATCGTAATTACAGGGTTCCCCTCCCCGGTCAAGATTTTGTAAAGTAATCTCCTTGCAGTTAGATAGACTGTGCAAAGAAACTGTCGACCTTATTTTCGACAGCTAACGGTTTTTTGAGTGGGCAGACTGAGGAATGTGCGTACACGTTGGCTCTCTGAAATGCTGAAGATCCGGCAATGAAATCTGACCACTCAGAAACTGCCTCATCTTAATACGGTGTCACTGGGATCCGGCACACAGATAGAGAGAGAGATCCGCGCGGCCCTAGAGCCGGATGCGTTTTAAAGTCTATAACTAACATGATTTAAGTAGGATAGGTAGACTTTCAGTTCGTCATGTCTGTACAATTAGTTATTTTGGTGTTTGTAAACGTATTTTTTCCTGCAGTTTCTTCAAACAAATGCAGTCCAGGGGTGATATCCTTCTTAAAATTAGTTAGATGTTCATTGCTGTTTGTGAAAGGAATTAATTGCAGGATTGAGGTGATATCTGTTATGAAATGACTGTATCTCCAATTAATTATGATTGGACTTCACTGTGCAAAGCAATAGGATCCAGTGTATTTTTTTTTACTATTGCACCTTTCTATTTACAGTGTTTCTTCTCAAAAACCCACACCTACCCCCATTTTCATTAGTAACTGTGGGTGATGGGAGGAACATCTACTTCCTGCAACATCCAACCCATGCCTACTGCCCTCCCACCCCACTGACATCCCCATTCCACCCTACTGCCCACACTCGCACTCTCTCATCAGTTCTGCATTCTTACCTCATGCCCTATTTAGACCCCATTCCAATTGGCCCTACCTCATCATGTTTCTGCCCCTGTCATCTTGTTCCTCCCTTCACTTGTTCTGATTCTTCACCGTTCCTCTCCCACCTCATCCTGTCACTTTCACCTCACCCCAGGAAAGTTGACGTTTTGGGTCAGGACCCTGCGCCCTGTCTACTTGTGACTCCACTTTCAAGGAACTATGAATTTGTGCCCCAGGGTCTAATTGTTCAGCAATGCTCCCCAGGACCTTACCATTAATTGTTTAGATCCTGTCCTGATCTGCTGTATCTAAATGCAACACCTCCCATTTTGAGCTATTGGTGGGAAGTTGACACAAAGTCTTATAGGTCCATTCTCAGTGGCAGGATACAGTAAGGGAGAGGCAGAAAATTAGAAATAATCCATGATAAAATGTAGAACTGGAGAAAGAAAATAGTTAAGAATATAAATAATGGAGTGTACCATGAGAAACCTTTCCCTGTCCGCTCGTTTTCACCAGCCCACAAAGGTATTTGTGTGCAAATACCACCTCAACCTTTCCTAAGATTAGTCTGCAACTGGCTGCCCTTTCTCTCTCTCTCTCTCTCTCTCTGTTTATGGAAGAACACCTGGCTGGCAACATCACAGGAATCTGAGACTTTATCTGTCCTGTTGAAAGGTAGCTTTTACTGGTTATGAGGACAACTCCACCTAATTTACGTACCTTCAGGCAAGGAACCGGCTGTTTTGCATTTCAATTGATGAGGTAACTGGTTTTTGTACAAAACCTTTCGTGGGTAACTTTAGAAAGGTCACTGTATTACAAAGACTCCAATAGCCACTAAAACTAAAGGCATCATTGGCCTGCTGTGTTCATCCAGCTCCACACCTTGTTATCCCCGACATTTCAGGTAACTTGCTGAGATTTTTTAGAATGTTAAACTTCCTTTGTGATAATTGTGCAGTTTCCATGGAGTTTTGATGGCTTCTTGCTCTAGGCACAAAACTGCCTAGAAGTATATCTTGAAAAAATGAACAGCTCGCACTCTTTGAGTAATTAAAAATGTGGATGGGTGTGTTTGCTGTTGCTGAAAAGCTGAATGTGATAGGCCACCTTCATCTGCATTGTAACCATTTGATATAATGGAATAACTTCATGGGGACAGTAGAGATTGCCTTGGTGTGAAACTGGAGTCACATATAGAGCATTTTCTGAAGAAGGGTCCAGACCTGAAACGTCAGCTTTCCTGCTCCTCTGATGCTGCTTTGTTCATCCAGCTCTACACCTTGTTATCTCATATAGAGCAGACTGAGTAATAATGGAAACAACAGTGTGGAGCTGGAGGAACACAGCAGGCCAGGCAGCATCAGAGGAGCAAGAAAGTAGATGTTTTGGGTCAGGACCCTTCTACAGGAATGTCAACTTTCTTGCTTCTCTGATATTGCCTGACCTGTTGTGTTCCTCCAGCTCTACTGTGTTGTCTCTTACTTTAGCATCTGCAGTACTTGCTATCTCTGAGTAACGATGGAAGATTTCCTGTCCTACAAGACATGAGCGAACCAGCTGGGTTTCTTTATGACAGTTTGACGGCTTCACATTTGGCTGTTTTTTTATTTCTAATTCCTTGTAGGAAATGCATGGATGTTTGTGTGGATGAGAATGACAATGATGGTTATCATAGCCAACGTCATTGGGGCTAATTTTCAATTCCTCAATTAATAATTGAATTTCAGTTCCAACAGCTACCATAGTTTGATTTGAATTGGATGACTGGTTGACTGACATTACCACAACATCACTATCTCCCCCACATGCTTGTATTCATTGGTGCATGTGTCATATTGATTCATTGTAAGCACATACGGCCCCTAACTATTACAATTACTTAGTTAACAGATGCTTCTCATAACAGCCATCTGCAAAAAAACTATATGCTTAGTCCTTCATCCAAAGTGGTTTATGTCCTTTTCCTAAAATGGAGAAACCTCCACTTCTTTTATCAAATGTGTAAAATGTGAGAATTTACACATGTTCAAATCTGCAGAAAGCAATCTTGCAACATAAAAAGTCCTCTTCCTCTCTCTCCGACTCTTTCCCCCCCGCCCCCCCGCCAACCTCACTCCTTCACTCTCTGTCAGAATCTTCCAGCTCAACTTTTCCACTTCCTGAGCCAAATACCACCTACCCGCAGATATTTAAAAATGATTTTCTGGCGATTCTACAAAAATACGAACAGCGGGAGATCCATCAGCCTTTGAGTCTGTTCTATATACTGTGACTATTTTATGTCTAATGTGTAGTTCAGATCTCATTTGTGAGCCTTTGCCCTATATCACTTGATAGCTTTACCTAGAAAAAAGTTTGATCTCAGTCTTTAAATTTTCATTTAACACCCAACTACTACAATGGTTTGAGAGGAGGTGGAGGGTGGAGGGGGGAGTGAGGAATGTGGAGAAGAGAATTCCAGATTTTCACTGCATGTTGAGACATGAAGGCAACATTTACCAGCAACCATTTCTGGGTGGCCAGCTGGAATCATGAGTTAAGAAAGACAGGTCTGTGATCCATCCCAAATTGGTTTTCAGAACTTGGGCTTCCCCAGTGCTCACTAATCAAGACCAGTCTAATTTCAAATTCAGGATTAAGACTTGCACCTTCTGGCTCCAGAATTAAGTGAGTGTATAAAACAACGTACCTGATGGTTGCCAATGGGAATGTATGGATGGGTAATGAGTGCTGGCCCAGCTTGTGATGCCCACATCCTGTGAATAACTTTTGAAGTAAAGCTGTTTTCAGGGCCATTGTAGATCCTCAAATCCTATTTGAACTGTACCCAGAGTGAACTGCTGGATTAAATTGTGATACAGAAAGCATGATTTACATAAAGAGACTGAAAAAGTTGGGATTGTTCTCCTTGGAGAAGAGAAAGTTGAGATTTGTTCCAAGTATTCAAAATTATGGGCGTCTTTACAAATTAGATAGGAGAGAAACTTTTCCCAGGATCAAGAACCAGAGGGCACAGATTTAAGGTAATTGGCAAAAGGACAAAAGTGACATGAGGGAAAATTTTCACATAGCAAGCATTCAGGATCTGTAATGCGCTGCCTGAGAGTGTAGTGGAGGCATGGTCAAGTGAGGCTTTCAGGATGGAATTGGATTATTATCTGAAAAGGAAAAATATTTTCATGATTATGGGGAGATGGCAGGGAAGTGACTGTAGGTGAATTGTTCCTTCAAAGGGCCACACAGGTATTTCCTTAATGTCTTAATGAGATACGGGCATCACTAGCTATGCCAGCAGGTATTGCCCATGGGAATGTCATGGTGAGGTGTCTTCTTGAGCTGCTGCAGTCCTTGGTGTGAAGTTAGGCTCAATGCTATTAAGAAGGGAGCTCCAGGATTTCGATGCAGTAAGAGTGAAGGACCAGTGAAGTATTTCTAAGTCAGGGTGGTGTTTGGCTTGGAGGGAAACTTGCAAGTGGTGGTGATTTCATGTACCTGCTGCCTTTGTTATTATAGGTAGTGGAGGTAGCAGGTTTGGAAAGTGCTGTTGATGGAGTCTGGTTGAGTTACTGCTTATAAATGGTACATGCTGCTGCAGATATGCATTAGTGGTAAAGGAGTGAATGTTGACGGTGATGAGCGGGGGTGCCAGTGAATTAGACTGCTTTGTCTTTGTGGTTGTCAAACTTCTATCATTGGAGCTGCAGCACCCAGGCAAATGGAGAATATTCCATCACACTCCTGACTTGTGCCTTTTGGTTAATGGACACATTTTGGGGACTTGGAAAGTGAGTTCACTGCAGAATTCTTAGCCTTTCACTTGCTCTTGTAGTTCCTGTATTTGTATAGATAGTTCAGTTCAGTTTCTGGTGCATAATAAGCCTCCAGAGTTGGTGGGCGATTCACCAGTGATAATGCCGTTGAACATCAAGGGGCGATGGTTGTATTCTCTCTTCGTTTGAGGTGGTCATTACTTGGCATTTGCATGATGCAAATGTTATTTGCCACCTATCAGCTGAAACCTGGAGGTCTTCCAGGTCTTGCTGCATATGGACACAAGCTGCTTCAGTATCTGAGAAGTTGGAAATGGTCCCAAACAATTGCAGTCACCAGCAAACATCCCTACTTTATGGTGGAGGGAGGATCATTGATGAAGCAGCTGAAGATGGTTGGGCCTAGGATGCTTACCTGAGGTGTCCTGGGACTGAGATAGTTGATTGTTATCTCTCACAACCATCTCCTTTTGTGCTAGGAATGACACTAGCCAATGGAGAGTTCCCCTTGATTTCCATTGACTCCAATTTTGACAGGTTTATTTGATGTTAAAATTAGATAGATATTGCCTGGATGTCAAGTGCGGTTCCTCTCAATTCATGTCTTTTGTCTCCTTTAGGATCATGATTGAAATGAGGCCAGGAGCTGCGTGGCCCTCGCAGAACCAAACTGAATGTTAGTGATCTGATTATTATAAGCAAGTGTCACCTGATAGCACTGACAATGACCCCTTCTGTCACTTTGCTGATGATTGAGAGTAGACTGATAGGGTGGCAGTTATCTGGGTTATATTCTTCCCGTTGTTTTGTGGACAGGGCAATTTTTTCACCTTGCGGTACAGATGCCAGTATTGTAGTGATACATGAGAGTGTAGCTGTGGAACACAAGTCTTCATCTTATTGCCAGAATATTGTCAGAGGCCATAGCCTTTGCAGTACTCAGTGCCTTCAATTTTCAATATCAATTGGAATGAATTGAATTGGTTGAAGACTGAAAACTTGTGGTATCAGGGACCTCAGGAGATGTCTGAGATGGATCTGTGGGATTACTTAGCCCGATCTATTGCATGCTGTTTATGCTGTTTGGCATGCAAATAACCTTATGTACCTTCACCAGTTGACACATTATTCTAAGGTGCTGCAATAGGCATGCCCACCTGCAGTCTTCAATGAACCAGGTTGGTCATCCTGCTTCAGAGATGGCAGGAACTGCAGATGCTGGAGAATCTGAGATAACAAGGTGTAGAGCTGAAGAAGGGTCTAGGTCCGAAACGTCAGCCTTCCTGCTCCTCTGATGCTGCTTGTCCTGCTGTGTTCATCCAGCTCTACACCTTGTTATCTCTGGTCACCCTGCTTGTCAGTACAGTTATAAAGAGGAGGTCAACTCCTCCTGGAATGTGCATAGATTAGACAAGGCAGTGCTGTACTAAAATCATCCTTGTGGAAGTTTTGCAATTTCTTGCCTGTGTTTAAGTAAATCCAGGTAAGGCTGTAAGATTGTAACATTGAATTGAGCTTTGGACGTTTTTACTGTTGTGTACAATAAACTTATCTGTGTTTGTGATGACAATTAGTGTCAGCACTCGTGTTAACCAAAGCATGGAGGAGATTTCAACCCAAGCTGCACTTTATTCAAAACTGTTTGGCAGAATATTTTTTAATTGCTTTATTCTGTTTCTTTTAGTCTTGGACAGATGAAGCAAGTATATTGCAGCATTTCATATTAAGTATAGGCACAGTACAACAATTTTTATTTTATTAGCATCTTTAATGTAATAAATGTAGAAAAACTGTTCAACAGAAGAGCAATCACCATCCTTACAGCTGCCCCACCCACTTTCAACAGCGTAAAGCTCATCATATTTGTACCTCTTTTCCATTTCAAAGAACAGTACTATTGGACTAGAAACATTAACTGTTCTCTCACTTTGATGCTGCCCAACCCCCTCCAACACTTACTGTGTTAGTAAGTTTGTAATGTATAATCATGATCTGTGTATGTTTCTTCTTTTGTTGCTCGTTGTATTATGGAAAAATACAAGGAAAGCACCCTGCCGCTGAAGTTAACAGAATTAACTGATTGGTTATTGTTAAATTGGGATATTTTTTCCCATTTTTGTGAGATCCTGCTTTCCTGTCCGTCTTTGTGGGAAGGTCCAGATCATAGGCAATTTCAAGAATACTGTCACTGCTGATTTCCAGTCAGTTTCCTCGGATTTGAGTATCATATGATGAATTTTCTTCACAAGTGCTATTGATTTCCTGCTCTCTCATATGATCAACCCAAGACATGCAAATTTAGCATCCAAGAAAAGCAGATTACAAGTGTAATTTTAGTGCAAGGAAACCTTAATGCATTACCATTGTGCATGCATGTTAGCTATCATTGTGGTTACTGAGTAACTGACTCATGTCCTGCCTCCTTTCCTGAAGGCGCCGATCTATGTTTGGGTGGGCATAATTCTTTGGGTTCCAGTCACCTTCATAAAGTGACTGTTCTTCATGTGTGAGCCTAAGAAACTAGGCACAGATATTTAACTATTTGAGTGGGGAAGCTGTATCATTGCTGTCCCAGTTCCTACCTTAAACTGAGGTCTCCAGAATAACACTTACCAGCGCGGCAAAACAATGTAGATGGGAACCCCACTCAGTTCCTTATTAGATTCTACAGTGAAGAATGACAGACACTAATAGAGAACTGTAAATGTCAATCATAGATCCATGTTTGCACTTTCGCATCCAAGTCAAACTAT
This sequence comes from Ginglymostoma cirratum, assembly GCA_024137785.1. Taxonomy (NCBI): domain Eukaryota; kingdom Metazoa; phylum Chordata; class Chondrichthyes; order Orectolobiformes; family Ginglymostomatidae; genus Ginglymostoma; species Ginglymostoma cirratum. The sequence continues at coordinate 9,376,966 of JAHRHZ010000275.1, forward strand.
CATGAGTTCAAGTCCTAATTGAGATGCTTTAGAACAAAATCTAGGTTGACACCCCAATGTTAAACTGAGAAAGTACTGCACTTTAGAATCTTTATTTTTAAGAATGAAATGAAGGGATTTTCTATTTGCTGAGTCCCAAAACCCGAGGAAGGGTTTGGGATTCCCTTCCTTAGAGAGCAGTGGAGGCTGGGTCATTGCATTGTGTTGTTGGAGGTCAGTCATCTCAGCTCCAAGACATCTCTGCAGGAGTTCCTCAGGGTAGTGTCATCGGCCCAACTATCTTCAGCTGCTTTGTCATTGACCTTCCATACATCGTAAGGTCAGAAGTGGGAATGTTCACCAATGATTGCAGAATATTGAGCACCATTTGTGACTCCTCAGATACTGAAGCAGTCCATGTCCAAATGCAATGAGATCTGGACAATTTGTAGGCTTGGGCTGACAAATGGTGAGTAATATTCGCTCCTCATAAATGGCTGGCTATGACCATCACCAATAAAAGACAATCTAGCTACTGCCCCTTGACATTCAATGATGTTAGCATCACCCAGTGTCCCGCTATCAACATCCTGGGAGTTATCATTTGGTCAGAAATTCAACTGGATTCACCACATAAATGCGGTGGCTACAAGAGCAGGTCAGAGACTAGGAATGCTGCGGCAAGTAACTCTCCTCCTGACTCCCCAGAGCCTGTCCACCACCTAAAGGCACAAGCCAGGAGTGTGATGGAATACTCCCCACTTGCCTGGATGATTGCAGCCCTGACCACACTCAAGAAGCTTGACACCATCCAGGACAAAGCAGCCTGCTTGATTGGCATTACATCCACAAACATCCACTCCCTCCACCACCAACGCTTAGTGGCAGCAGCATGTACTGTCTACAAGATGCACTGTAGAAGTTCATCAAAGATCCTCAGACAGCACCTTCCAAAACCAGGACCACTTCCATCTCGAAGGACAAGGGCAGCAGATATATGGGAATACCACCACCTCCAGGTTCCCATCCAAGCCACTCACCATCCTGACTTGGAAATATATCGCCGTTCCTTTACTGTTGCTGAGTCAAAATCCTGGAATTCCCTCCCTAATGGCATTGTGGGTCAACCTGCAGCTGGTGGACTGCAGCGGTTCAAGAAGGCAGCTCACCACCACCTTCTCAAGGGCAACTAGGGCTGGACAATTAATGCTGGCCAGCCAGCAACGTCCACGTCCCCCAAAACGTATGAAAACAAAGCCATTGAATGGGTACAGTATGTGAATTGACCCATGATTAAATTATCTGGCCTGCTAGTGTTAACTGCTTAATTGTTTACGCATGTACTGATTCTGCTGCTTCAAAGGATAAAGTTTTCTCTTTCAAAAAACACTTGTAATACAGAGGCCCCCAGCCTAATGGTCTTGGTTCAAAAATTGCACCCCACAATGGCAGCAGATGGATTTTGATTTCAATGAATAAATCTGGAATATAAAGCTAGTCTTTGACACGATGACCATGAAACTATCTTTGATTATTGTAAAAACCACTTGGTTCACTACTATATTTTAAGGTTTTTGCAAAGATTTATGTAATATCACACACATACACATATTTGTATGTATATAATATATTCACTATATTTTCAGGATGGAAATCTGCCATTTTAATCTCTGTTTCCTACATGTGACTCCCCTCTACAATGGTCTAGCAGACCACTCAGGCACCGAGGACCTTGGCAGCAATGCCCACATCCCATGAAGAAGTAAAGAAAGATTTGAAACATTTCCGGGTTCTCCTGGTCAGATAGTTAGTGAAAGTGACGTAGGAAAGAGTACAGACTGATGGGGTGTGAGATTTGAGGCAGGGTGTGATCCCAATTAGCCAATTGTAGTTGAATGGAATTGTTTGTATAGAATGTGAGCGTGCCACTTTTCATCAGAATCGAGTTGCATTAAAAATAAAGTTCTGGCGTATTGGCTGTGAAAGAATGGACTTTGAGTGACCTTTGGCTTTACGGACTCTAAGCTAGCAAGGAGCTGTCCTTACTGTGTCCTGGGACCAACTGGGAGAGATTAGCTCAAGTTGAGGCCGAGGCTGGAATTTCTGTCCTTTATTATTTGGACACATAGAAGGGAGGCACATTCAGGTTAGTGAAGGGTGCAACACTTAGGAACCCTGGAGGGCAGGCTAATAGATGTGTTAAAAAGGATGAAGGATTTCAATAGGGAAAATAAAGGCAAAACTGTTCCAGCTGGCAGGAGAGCTGGTCATAAGAGGGAACAGATTTAAGTTAATTAGTAAAATAACCAGAGTAGAGATGAAGAGAATTTCTTTAAACAGTGAGTTGTTCTGGTCTGGAGTGTTCTGCCTAAAAGGAAGGTGGGAGAAGAAGCAATAGTAACTTTGTAATGGGAATTGGATTAGTACTCCAATCCTCTATGAATCCCGTCCTGATAAAAATGTCCCTTTCCCTACTATTGCTGGCCATGCTTTCAGCTGCCGAGGCTGTACATCCTGCAATTCTCTCCCGAACCTGTTCCCAAACTCCCTTCCTTTTAAGGCAGTGTAAGACCTACCCTGTTGACTAAGCAATGGGCCCCTTATGCTAATATCATTTCTACTGGCTATGTGTTAATTTTGTCTGAGTACACTCTGACGTGAGTTAGGACTTGTTATTACTTTAAGGCACTGGCTAAATGCAGGGTATTTTTGTTGGATTAAGAATCAGCATCAGCCATGTCAAAATATGGCACTGTCAATCAATCATAGGAGGTAAATGGATGGAACTGTTAGTCTGAAGTGCCTCGCTGATATGGCATTAGGCACTGGTCTAAGGCGGGTGTGCATGTCTGCAAGGGGGACTGATTGGAAGATATAATTAGTGATTTAATCAGATTAATGGAGCTGTCTGGCCTGTGTCCGGTGAGTCATTAGTGATAGATTTTGTAATATGTCTAGCGCATGCTTTGTTAGGAATCTCTCATTCCTAATGGGCAAAAGAAAATTTCTCAAATACTTAAAGAAACCGTGAGAGCGCACTTGTTCCTTCATCAGGTGAGCCTGGCCTTTCTAAAGTGACAAACAGAAAGTGTTGGGACTGTGCAAGATTATCCATGATTTCCGGTCAGAAACTGGGTCAGAAAATGTCCTGTTCTGCTTACCTGGTTTCCACGGTGACACATAGTACAAGAAAAACAATGTACAGCCCCGATCTCTTCAGAGAACGATGGAGATTCATCTTTGTGCTTGCCAGAAAAGGCTGGAAATTCAACACCCTCCCCTGCATCTGCTGGAGAGAGTAAAGGGGGAGAGGGGATGCTTTTTGAGAAATGGACTCTCAATGAAGTCAGACCTGTTTCACCAACAACCCAGTTAAGTGAGCAGTATATCTAAATTGTTGGCAATTTTTCTACCAAATCCGGTGGACTCAATAAAAGTCTAAACTATCCAGAGCCCAAGTATCGCAGTGATCTAGTATAGTAACCCTTTTCTGGGATATACATGTGGAGCCATTTGGATACATTTGGCTAAGTGGCAAATGCAGTATAATGTGGATAAATGTGAGGTTATCTACTTTGGCTAAAACAGGAAGGTAGATTATTATCAAAGTGGTGGCAGTATAGGAAAAGGTAAGGTGCCATGAGACATGGGTGTCATAGTAAATCAGTTGCTGAAGCTTGGCATGCAGATGGAGCAGACAGTGAGCAAAGCTAATGGCATGCTGGCCTTTATAGCAAGTGGATTTGAATATAGGAGTAGGGAAATCTTGCTGCAGTGAGACAGGGCCTTGGAGAAGCCAAACCTTGAATATTGTGTACAGTTTTGGTCTCCTTAGCTGAGGAAGGACATTCTTGCTGTTGAGGGAGTCGAGCAAAGGTTCTCCAGACTGATTCCAGGGATGGTAGGACAGACATAGGAAATACTGGATTGACTGGGCTTGTACTCACTGGAATTTAGAAGATTGTTGGGGGGAGTCTCATATATACATATAAAATCCTGATGGGACTGGACAGGCCAGATGTGGGAAGAATGTTCCTGATGTTGGGAAGGCCAGAACAAGGGGTTACAGTCTAAGAATAAGGGGTAAACCATTCAGGACTGAACTGAAGAGGAATTTCTTCACTGAAAGTTGTGAACCTGTGGAATTCTGTACCACAGAAAGCTGTTGGGGCCAGTTTGTTAGATATATGCAAGAGGGAGTTGGATGTGGCCCTTGTGACTAAAGGTATCAAAGGGTATGGAGAGAAAATGGGAATGGAATACTGAAATTGCATGATCAGCTGTGATCATATTGAATGGGGGTGCAGGCTCAAAGGTCTACTTCAACTATTTTCCATGTTTCTATTCATTATAGATGGATAAGACACAAATGCTGGCTGTAAATTTTGTGTGAAGCAAGTTTATGTGTCTTCACCACAGTTCCTAAGCACAGCTAAAAGCTGTCCTCAAATCTTATACAATTGCATTATCAATTGTCTGTCCAACAACTCACCTTACTGCACTTGTAAAATATGGCACCACGGATGAGGTCCATCTTTCAAGCAGAGATACTGGAGAAGTTGAGAGTTTTCTTCTTAGCAGAGAAGGTTGAAGGAAAATTAAACAGAGGAGTTCAAAATTTAAATGGGTTTTTCTCAGAGTTGATAGTCTTTCTTCTAGTAAATTGATCAGTAACCAGAGAGGAGATTTTTAGGGTAATTGGCAAAAGAAGGAACTGAGAGGATATGAGGAAAGTTTGTATTTGCCCAAAGTCGTTGTGCTATGGAATGCACAGCAGTTAGTTAGTGTCAGCAAATTTCGGAGTAACTTTTGGAAGGGAATTGTGTAAGTACTTGAAAGGAAACATTTACAAAGTCAAGGAGAAAAATTGGGACTTATTAGTTCTTTCAAAGAGCTGTTGTGTGCTGTAAAGTGTGTGGTTTTATGTAGCACCTTGTTACAGTCGCACGCTATTTGAGTCTCATGATGAGTTAGAGACACTTCGTACAGTATAGCTGACACACTTAAGCGATCCATCTTATCCATTCCAAGTGTAAAGCAACTACCGCTGAATTGAAAGTTGTGAACTTACTAAACACTCGGTTAGCGTCACTTTTTCAAACTATAACATTCAAGAGAATGTATCCATTTCTGAATCTAAAGCAGTCGATTTAAACCCATTAGTCTTGCCATAGCATTGTGGTTGCACGAGGTTGCAGCTGGTTTAATTACTAGATCGGCCAGGGAGAGGGAGAGAAGAGTTCCAGGCAGCACTTAACCAATGGACATAAAATCTGGAGACAGTACGAGACCCTAAGATGGTAGATTAACGGTACCCTAAAATCTAACAGTGTTTTGGTGCTGTTCAGTGGAAGTATTGAGTAACTCATATTTACACACTGTGACTTAACCATCACAACCCTTGCCCTTGCACCTGTTTGTACCTTCTTAGGGATCCAAACTTTTGTTTAAAGCTATGTTTGTTGTTGGTTATTTCATTTTTCCCAAATTCAAACTGGCAAGGGGAAAGGCCAAAATCAGCTAGTTGTCAAAGTACGGAACTGTTGGCATTAATTCTCAGGAGGCTCATTGCAAAAATCCTTCAGAGAATCCCTGACTTCTGAACGTGTGTTCAAGTTGTCAGCTGGCTTTGTTCCCTTTCGTAAGAGTTGACCCGTTCATAAATGGTGTTGACTTTATGTTCTCCCTCTGCAGCAGATTTTTTTGCAGTTTCAAATCAGAAGTTTTGGAAGTGGCCTTCTGGTGTTTCTTTATTGAAAGCACCAAGGGCTTAAAATTCCGAACTCTCGGACTCAGGTCTGGGAGGCTTGGCTCTGCACAACGCTGGCCAGAATAAATATTTATTTTACTGCAGTGAGGGTGGAAAGAAATGGGAAAAGTAATCAACATGTGAATGTTTTCTTTCTTTGTTTAGTATTTGGAGAGTATGCACTGTGAGTTTCTAGAATTTATTAGCCTGCTCCACTGAGAATTTAACCTCTTTCATTTTCTAAAACCAGCGTTGCTTCACATCAACAAAGCACTCCCTCAAAGCCTCTAATTGTTGCAGAAATGTTTCAATTTACAAGATTGCCTTATCTCAACCCATTGCAGCAATCCTTGTCACGACCTTTTGCTACAGTTATGGAATGGTTTAACTTGTTGCCAAGTCACAGTATTGATGGAGATAGTAGGAACAGCAGATGCTGGAGAATCTGAGATAACAAGGTTTAGCCATGGCGAAACAGGGTTACAGGAATAGAGGGGGTGGAGGGTTGAGATTGGGTGGGATGCTGTTCGAGGACGCGGTGTGGACTTGTTGGGATGAAGAGCCCGTTTCCACACTGT
>JAHRHZ010000275.1:9383671-9399695 GCA_024137785.1 Ginglymostoma cirratum
CGTCCCCGAACAGCATCCCACCCAAACTCAACCCTCCACCCCCTCTATTCCTGTAACCCTGTTTTCCCCATGGCTAAACCACCTAACCCACACATCCCTGGATGCTGTGGGCAAGTTAGCATCGCCAGTCCACCTAACCTGCACACCCTTCGATGTGGGAGGAAACCAGAGCACCCAGAGGAAACCCTGGCAAACTCCACACAGACTGTTGCCTGAGGCTAGAATTGAACCCACGTCCCTGGCACTCTGAGGCAGCAGTGCTAACCACTGAGCCACCGTGCCACCCTGACATGCCTCAAATCATTAAACTGCCAGATGAGGATGGATTAACTGGCTCCTCTTCTTTATTCACCTCCCCTCTTGGTTGGTTCAAATCAAGTTAACTTAAAAAGGATCCCTCCCCTGAGGCCTTTCTGCCTGATAAATTGAATTTATGTTTTAAAAGGAGCAGATTTGTTTTTTTTCTCCTCTAATCATCCTGTTCAGAAATATCAGTACACACCTCTGAAGCAGGTGGGACTTGAACCTGGGCTTCCTGGTCCAGAGGCAGGGACACTAACATTATGGTGGATGTGGGTACAATTACAACATTTAAAAGATACTTGGATAGATACATGAATAGGAAATTTTGGAGGGTTGTGGGCCAGGAGCAGGCAATTGGAGCTAGTTTAGTTTGGGCTTATGTTCGGCAAAGACTGATTGGACCAAAGGGTCTGTTTCTGTGCTGTATCACTCTATGAGAGGCCCTCAAGGAGCAAATTTAACGAGGCTTTCTTGAGTAAGCCAAAGAGTAAGTTTATTGGTTACTAAATGTGAAAAGAGTTAATAATGCAGCACACATACAGACCTGTTAGGAATAAGAGTCCAGAAAAAAAATGTTAAAAGATTTACAGATCAGTCTGTCAGGGTGGCTTATGTAGAATAATGATAGTTGATTTGGAATTCTCGGCTTTTGCAGGTTAATTGAATTCCTTTTGTGCTGTTTTCCTTTTGACGGTGATTAGCTGGCAGCACTCAGAGCAAACAGTCCTCCTTGTCCTGTTTCTTTTTGATTGGCTTGTGCTTCTTCAGTGAGACAGTCTTAATGTCAGCAAAGGGTGACTAGTGGATGGTGCTTCGACTGTGACCTTCACAGCACACGAGAGCTCGAGCCCGGGCTAGTGTACACAAACCTCAGTTCACTTTTACACCTTCTTCTACTAGCATGTAAAACACCAGGTTTTTAAGTCCTATGTTTGTGTATTCCTGAAAGAACAAAACACAAAAATGTCTCCAGGAAGATGATATCTGCTGAGTCGGAAAAGATAGCAAACCCCTTTGTTATCTGTCCATGTCCAATAAAACTTGGAAGAGTTGTAAACTGTGAGGAGGACAATGTAGAGCTCCAAAAGGACATTGACAAGCTGATGGAATGAATGGATAGGGAGCAGATGGGCTTCCATGTAGAGCAGTGTGAAGTGATTCCTTTTTGTAGGTAGAATGTTGAAAAACAATATAAAATAGTGGATATAAGTCGAAAGGTACAGGGGACTTGGTGTGTATGTGCACAGATCATTGAAGGTGGCAGGAGAAGTTGAGAGGGCAGTTAATAAAACATACAGTATCCTAGGCTTTATTAACCCGAGCTTAGAGTACGAAAGCCAGGAAGTGATGTTGAATTTGAATAGGACACTTATTTGATTCCAGCTGAGGTATTGTGTTCAGTTCTGGGCGCCACAATGTAGAGGGATATGATGCACTGAAAAAAAGTACAGAAATGAGTTACAAGAATCGTACCAGAGATGAGAAATTCCAGTTAAGAGGATCGATTGAAGATAGTGGGAGTGTTCTCCTTGGAGAGAAGAAAGCTAAGAGGTTTGTAAGATGGGCTGGATATAGTGGATGGGGAGAAACTGTTCCCACTCTGAAAGGATAAGGAGCCAGAGGGCACCAATTAATAGTGATTTGCAAAAGGAGCAAATGTGAGGTGGGGAAAACCTTTCTCACACAGCAAGTTGGCAATGTACGGAACTAAAGGCCTGGAAATAATGTGAAGACCGGTTCAGTTGAGACATTCAAGAGGGTGTTGGATGATTACTTTATAGAATTAGAAGTAGGAGATTGGCGATGATGCTCATTTGAAAAGCTGATGCAAACACGAGGGCCAAATAGCCGCCTTCTGTGCTGTAACACTTCTCTGACCCTGTTTCGGCTCTTTTTTCTGTGTTTGAAGTTTCCCTGACACTTTTCATGTGTGACACAGGACTTTGTCAGGCAGCACTGAATTTATATCCACAGTCTTTGTTTGGCTATAGCAGCCGTCTTTTTAAGAGAACAGTTTGGAATTAAAACTGAAAAGTCTTTTTGTGGTATTTTGAGGTTCTGATCCATCATCGGTGTGCACGCCACTCTCTACTCGGGCACGCCCCCTGCTTGGTTGTTCTGGGGTAGAAAACTATCCACAGTTGAAGAGAAATGCCAAGTATGTGGAGATCTGGAAAAGGTTGGAGAAAGGAGGAGATGAGAGATGATAAGGAATTACAATGGTTTGGGGGTGGGATGAGAGCAGGGTGAAATAAATAGGTAACAGTAAGGTGCCAAGTCTGGCTTATTGGGTCAAATTCTGATCTCTGAAGCAGAAGGTCATGAGTTCAAGTCCTTTACGGCCACTTCATTGCTTGTAAAGCATTTTGAGACATTTTCAGGCCATGAAATGTGCTAGATAAACACATTACATTTTATTATACATGCTACATTTTATTTCCCTTTCATTGTTCTCATTTGATATCTTCACATAGGTCAAATGTTGTTACGAAAGTGAAGAGTCCATGCCACAATCCATGCTAATGTAATATTTTATTTTGCAGGTTTTATACAAGTCAAATCTTGAAGCAGACATGGACATGTACGACCCACAAACCTTGGGCTTCATGGTGTTTGGTGGCTTCATGGTCATCTCTGCCATTGGAATTTTCTTGGTCTCCACCTTCTCCATGAAGGAAACGTCCTACGAAGAAGCCTTGGCAAAACAGAAGAAAGAGCAGGAGAAGGCTCAACAGGCTAAATCTGAAAAGAAGAAGAAAGAAAAGTCTGTGGAGAAGAAAGGAAAACCAAAGAAAAGAGACGAGAAACCCAATGGGAGAATCCCAGAATCTGAGCCCGTGCAGGATGTCTCAGAAGCCGAAGTCGAAGTTGAACCTGTTATTGTGCCAACTGTTGAGCCTCCTATTATGGCTGTTTCGTCTCCTCTTCCTCCTGAGTCTTCTCCCCCAGCCTCCAAAGAAAAGAGGAAGAAGGAAAAAAAGGTTGCCAAAGTTGAACCTGCCCCAAATCCTGTTTCAGCCCAAGCTCCAGTCGGCAGCTCCTCTAAACAAGCTCCTGCACCTGCGGTGGAGATGGTTACTAGGGAAGTGCCTGTAATGGCAGTCCCACCCGTGGGTGCCCAGCAGGTGGCACCCATTGCTGCTACTCCTTCTCCTGGAGGTGCCAAAAAGATTGAAGCAACTGCCAACCAAGATGAAGCAAAACAAGATGCCCCAGCCAAGAAGAAGATTGCATCTAAGAAAAAGTCCGAGCCCAGTGAGTACTTGAGCTTTCTTGTTTCCTGGTGTGTAATTTTTCCCTGTGTCAAAATGGATGACATCATCTCTCTCACATCTGTCTCTGTCATCTTCGGGAAATGTGTTTGGAAATGTCTTGGACTTTTTACCCACTCTCTGATAAAGAAAGGAACTTTCATTTATATGGTGCCTTTCACAACATTAGAATGTTCCAAAGCACATTACAGTCAATGAATAACTTTGGAAAAATAGTTATTATTGTAATGTCAGATACATGGCACCCAAGCAATGTCCCAAAACAGTAATGTGATAATGGCCAGGCAATCTATTTTGTTAAATCTTGATGATGCCTAAGTAATCATCAGGACACTGTAAATTCCCCTGCTGTTCAGATTGTCAATTTGGATCATTAGCATCTACCTGAGAAGACAGGGCCCAAGTTTAGTGCACGATTGGAAAGACCACTGACTATGAGCATTCCCTCAGTATTGCGTTGTTAGCTTGTATTTTGTGTTTGCCTCTGGACTTAGCCCATTGACTTTCTGAGATGCTACTAACTGTACCAAAGCTGACCTGCATATTAATCTTTTACAGCAGAATATTAATTATCTGCCAGACCCAACATATTGCTCTACCTATCATAAGCTGTTTTCTGAGATAACAAGGTGTAGAGCTGGATGAACACAGCAGGCCAAGCAGCATCCGAGGAGCAGGAAGGCTGACATTTCAGGCCTAGACCCTTCTTCAGCTGCTTGGCCTGCTGTGTTCATCCAGCTCTACACCTTGTTATCTCAGATTCTCCAGCATCTGCAGTTCCTACTATCTCATAAGCTGTTTTCTTCCAGTTTTCTTTAAGATATTTAATATACCAGGAAGTTGGTATACTGTACCGTGTAATACATTTGTTGCACTTGTTGAAGTTATCTTTAATGAACCCAAGCATTTTTACAAATTTCTGCTGGCATAATTTAAAAAGTTTGCACCTAACATTATCCAACTGGAAATAACATCCAAAGCACAAAGTATGGAGGAAAACTGCCACTCATGACTTTAATTTTTCAATGTCTTAAGATTCGTTGTGAGGACATGCCACAATCTGTTTATTTTGATCTTTTAAACGGAGAAAAACACAGCTATCAAGCAAGCCTTTGCCAAAGTGGCTCCTTCAAAATTAAAATTCAAGATTCGTGTAGATATAACAGAACTGAGAAAAGCATTGAGAAAATATCAACTCTATGGACAGACCAGCAAGAATTCCAAGCACTAGGCCAGCTAGTGATTTCCAGAATGTTAGGAATTATTATCAACGCGAACTCTTTCTGTCTGTTGGGATTATTTCCTCATGTTTATGGTGAATCTACTGAGAGTATTAAAGAGCAAAATTCAATTTTATTTACTTTGACATACTGCCCATCTTCAGTGGGGTCGTACTCAGAATTACACGTTTCAACCTGGTTACCATAGAGGCATTAAGCGTTTATTCAATTTGGGATTGTCAGCCATGGCACAGTGGGTAGCATTTTCTTTCTGAGACAGAAGATTGTGGATTCAAGTCTCTGTCTAGAGTTGCTAAGTTCACATTTTCCTAGAGACTCATTACTGACGCAGATGGAAGTGGTTGATTCTTGTATGTCTGAAAAGGGTGGTGGCTGTTTTGTGACACAGTTCTGCAAATCCTCATGAGTGAAACAAAATGGTGTGGGTATACTGTTTATCCGATCTTCTCAAAAATTGTTTAGAAGTTCTACCATTTGTTAATCCAGTGGAAGTAATCAATCTGTGCTAAATTATACACGGTTAAAATAATGTATTTTCAACAACAGATTGCAATTATATAGCACTTTTAAAATATAAAGAAAACCCAAAAGCTTCACTGCTGTATGATAAAGCTTAGTCTAACTGTATAGTGCACAATTAGGATGGATGATTAAACATTTAGAGTCACTGAGTCATTGAGATGTACAGCATGGAAACAGATCCTTCGGTCAAACTTATCCATGCCGACCAGATATCTTAAATAAATCTGGTCCCGTTTGCCAGCATTTGGCCCATATCTCTCTAAACCCTTCCTATTCATATACCCATCCAGATGCCTTTGAAATGTTGAAACTGTACCAGCCTCCACCACTTCCACTGGCAGCAAGTTCCAAACGCGCACCACCCTCTGCGCGAAAAGCTTGCCACTTAGGTCCCTTTTAAATCTTTCCCATCCCACCTTAAACCTATGCTGTCTAGTTTTGTACTCCCCCAGCCCAGGGAAAAGACCTTGTCTATTTACCCTACCCATGCCCTTCATGATTTTATAAAACCTCTATAAGGTCACCCCTTTGCCTCTGATACTGCTCCAGGGAAAATAGCTCTAGTCTATTCAGCCTTTCCCTAAAACTCAAACTCTCCAACGCTGGCAACATCCTTGTGAATCTTGTCTGAACCCTTTCAAGTTTCACAACATCCTTCCTATAGCGCGGAGACCAGAAATGCACGCAGTATTCCAAAAGTGGCCTAACCAATGTCCTGTACAGCCACAACACGACCTCCCAACTCCTATACTCAATGCACTGACCGATAAAGGTAAGCGTACCAAACACCTTCTTCACTGTCCCATCTATCTGTGACTCCACTTTCAAGGAACTATGAACCTGCACTCAGAGGTCTGTTTGTTCAGCAACACTCCCCAGGACCTTACCATTAAGTGTATAAGTTCTGCACTGATTTGCCTTTCCAAAATGCAGCACCTCACATTTATCTAATTTAAACTCCATCAACCACTCCTCGGCCCATTGGCCCATCTGATCAAGATCCCACTGTACTCTGTAGTAACCTTTGCTGTGCACTACTCCTTTTGCTAGCTGGAGGCCAAGGCTGATATGGTTTGGATGGGTTGATTGTCCTGCTCCTATTTTAGAATTCCTGTGGATCCATGTGTTGTGTCATGCTGCATTTAAACCAGAGTTTCCTCCCGGGTGTCTTGGCCAATTTTTATTTCTCAACCAACATCACTAACAAAGAGCAAATGCTGATAATTTATGAGACTTCACCTTGTGCTAATGGGTTGTTTAAATTACAATAGTAGCTACACTTCAAGAAATATTTCATAGACTGCCAAAGGTCTTGGGACATTTCTGAAATCATATTGCTCTATAAATATAAATTTTTTCTTTTTCCAGTGGATCTTAAGTCTGATTGCAGGAGTGTAATGTCCAGTGAGTTCAAAAACAGAAGATGCTGGAAAAGCTCAACAGGTCTGGCAGCATGTGTGGAGAAAAATCAGAGTTAATGTTCTGTGTCCACTGACCCTTCCTTAGAACTGAGGAAGTTGACTCTGTTTTTCTTCACAGATGCTACCAGACCTACTGAGCTTTTCCAGCAACTACTGTTTTTGTTCCTGATTTACTGCATCTGGTTTTGGTTTTTATGTCCAGTGAGTTGTCTTTTGCTGTTCTTTTCTGAGAATGTAAGGTTCCATTGCACAGGCTATAAGTGTAGAGTGCTGCTTTCCTACATTGATACAGTGCCACAGTTATACTGACAGAGTGAGCACCTTGCACTAAGTCAAACCTATTTACCTCTGAGAAGTCACTTGGATGGGATCTTTATAAGTAGAGTATGGAGCAGATTGGGGTCTGTAGCTTGATCTTTTTCTTGTGTCAATAAAGTTTGTTGAAGGATGAAAGGTCACAGATGAACTCCCAGTTGCCTGCTTGAGAACAGATAATCCTTTCGAGACCACTTGAAACATTTTAGCCAAATGTGATTGTGCTTGTGTAGTTCAAAGAAGATTCCTTTCAATGTCGTTAACGTGTCGGGGTTAGGTGGGTGGCTCGGGTCATGCAGGGCTATTGGCCTGCTGTATAGAAATTTGGGTTTACACAGCACAACCTCAAGAGGCTTTCCCGGTTTTGTTTGCTGGCTTGGCATGACGCCTAGCGCAAACCTATCCTCTCTCTCTCTCTCTCGTACATCTTGTTGGTGGATGGAAGCGTAAGTCCGATGGGTTGATGTCATCCCTCTTGGCTGCCCTTTGTGTTTGTTCATGATTGTGTGAGCTGTCCCATCACTTGTGAGGAAAACTGCGAGTTTGTTTGACTTTGGCAACATCTGGTCAACAGATGAATGGTGATGAAAGTTCATTAACCCTATAACTGCTAGTTGTTTCTGTAACTAGACGACCTGTGGAAGCGCTCAGAAACAGAGTAAAAAAAGACATTAACTCTGCTCCTTTTGTGAACTTAGCCTGTGCATATATAGCCAATAAAATATGTTGTAACAGTGAGTGCCATCAAAAAAAAATGCGGGAAACTTGATCGAAGTTTCACATCAAGTTTCTGTGTACGGTATTGAGATGATTAATTGGATGTTCTGTATTTTTGAGTGGTGTTGTTTGAAGATTAAATGGGCTCTCCTTCGATCGCTCAGCTGGTAGAGTGGACGACTGTAGCATGTCACAAATCCATCATCCTCAAGTCACTGATTCAATTCCAGCTTGTGAGAGTCTACACTTCTTTTTTTGGGTGGCACGGTGGCTCAGTGGTTAGCAGTGCTGCCTCACAGCGCCAGGGACCAGGGTTTGATTCCCATCCTCGGGCGACTGTCTGTGTGGAGTTTGCACATTCTCCCCGTGTTTGCGTGGGCTTCCTCTGGTGCTCTTGCTTTATTCCCACAGCCCAAAGATGTGCGGATTAGGTGGATTGGCCATGCTAAATTGCCCACAATGTCCAGGGATGTGCAGGCTAGGTCAATAAGCAATGGGGAATGCAGGATGGTAGGGTAGTTTGGTGGGTCTGGGTGGGATGCCCTTCAGAGGGTCAGTGTTGACTCTACGGGCCAAATAGTCTGTTTCCACACTGTAAGGATTCTGTGATTCTATGTACTGGTTAGGACACCAACAGAACTCGCCTCCCATTCTTCAAAATTGCACATTGGAATCTTTAACACTTGTGAGCAGATGTCTCTTCTGAATGATGACACCTTGGACAGTGCAGCAGTCCAATAGGACGGCACTGAAATATCCGTCTAGATTTTGTGCTCAAGTCTGTGTAGTGGAGTTTGAACTTGGAACCTTCAGGATCTGAAAGGAGGGTGCAGCCAACTAAGTTAAGGTAGTCACCTTGTGGGGAACCACTGGACTAATGGAATGGGAAGTGGGAAGTAGTCATTAACACCCCAATTCCCTCAGTTGGTGAAGGTCTAGTATGAAGTCTGGACCAGAGTGACATGCGCTTTCTATTTCTGAGATTGTAGACTTGCTCTTTCTCGTGTACTCTCATTCTGTATCTCTTTTGTGTGTGTACCATCTTGCACTTAATTTCAAGTGCACTCTGTCTGTCCTATAAGCATGCGTTTCTCTCTCTCGCTTGAACGAATAATAAAACCTGGCTCATGTTTTATTCCCTCCTCCCTATTACCCTAGGGATGCAAAAACTAATTTAGCACACCTAAAGATGTCCTTGTTGATATCATCAAGCTTGTTAGCAATCATCCATTGAAGCTGCAACCTTCCGAACTTGCCTTTTTCTGTTTTAATTGAATTCCGCACTGCTGTCTCTGGTGTGCTAAGCAGAAATATGGAACCTATGTGATTGCGGTCCATCCTGATTTATCTTTAAGAAGCAAAAAAAGTATTCAGTTGGTTGTTGTCGCAAGTGTCAAAAGGGGAGAAGTGGAGAAACTATTTCCTCAAACAGGTGAATATGACCTTAAACATAGAGTTAGACAAGATCAGGGAGCACACCCAAAGGGTAATGAAAATCTGGCAAACACTGTCCCAAAAATACTGGAGGCCTGTTGGAACTTTCAAAAAGGAGCTCATGACAATGAGTAATTTATTAGCATGGATTGAGAATCAGCTAGCCTGCAGAAGACAGAGAATCGGGATTAATGACTTTTTCCCAGGTTGGAAAGACATAACTACTGAAGTGCTACAAGGATTAGCCATGGGGCCTCAGTTGTATACTATCTATTACTGACTTGGAGGCGTAGGCAGAGTGCAATGTATTCAGATTTGTTGATAATACAAAAATAGGTAGGAGGGAAAGTTGTAACAAAGACATAAGGAATTTGCAAGAGGATGTAGATAGGTTGAGTACATGAGCAAAAACTTGACAGACAGAATCCCTACAGTGTGGAAGCAGGCCATTTGGCCCATTGAGTCCACACCAACCCTCTGAAGAGCAAACTAATCAGACCCCACCCCACCCTGTAAGCCTACACCTTCCATGGCTAATCCACCTAGCCTGCACATTCCAGGACACTACAGGTAATCCGACTAACCTACACACCTTTGGACTATGGGAAGAAACCAGGGCACCGGAGAAAACCCACAGAGACACGGAGAATGTGCAAACTCCATGTAGGGAGTCGCCCGAGGGTGGGATCAAACCCGTGTCCCTAACGTTGTGAGGCAGCAGTGCTAACCACTGAGCCACTGTGCTGCCCATATGTTGCTTAATATGGGAAAGTATGAGGTCAGGCACAAGAATCAAAAGGTAGATTATTATTAAATGAAGACAAGCTCCAAAAAACAAGTGCAGCATAGAGGGATCTGGGTGTTCTTGTGCATGAAACAAAATTTTAGTGTGCAGGTGCAGCAAGTAATTGAGAAGGAAAATGAAATTTTAGCCTTTATTGTTGAGAATTGGTGATTAAAAATAGGGAAGTCTTGTTTGAGGACTGTGTACAGTTTTGGTTCTCATATTTAAGAAAGAATTACTGGAGGTTGTTTAAAAGAGGCTGTTTTCTGGTACAAAGGGGTTGACTTCTGAGGAATGTTTAAATAAGTTAGGCAGTTAATTCATTAGAATTTAGAAGAATGAGGGGGTGATATTATTGAAATATACAAGATTGTGAGGCGGGGGGCGCGCTTGACAGGGTAGCTGTTGAGAAGATATTTCTACTAGTGGGGAACTCTTAAAATAGAAGGGACATAGTTACAGCTAAGGGGACACTCATTTAAAACTAAAATTTGAAGGAATTTCTTCTTCCAGATGGTAGTCAATGACTGGAATTCGCTACTGCAGAGAGTTGTGGAGGCCAGCTTACAGAAGATGTTAAAAGAGGAAGTAGATAGATTTTGCAATATTGAGGAGCTGGCACAAAAGTGGAGTTAAGACCTGAGGTAGTTCAGCCATTACCTTATGGAAAGGCAGGCAGGCTTGAGACTTCGAATAGACTATTCCTGCTCCTACTTTTTATGTTCTTATGAGTTTGATGAGTTTTTTTTTTGTTGGGTAAGATTCTTGAGGGATATGGAGCAAAGATGGATAAATGGAACTGAGCTGCAGATCTTCCATGATCTAATTTATCTTGTGACTGAATGACTCCCTCCAGAGAGAGGTTCAAATCAGCATCCTGGTGTATTCATAGCACCATCAAATTATCCACTGAATGGTAAGATGGGACTTGCAGCTTGGATGTCTTCAATGGCAGTGTTGTTTTTACGGACATTTTAGCACTGAGATGATTTTTCACATGACTGACCTTTGACAGCAGCCAAGGTCAAATGGTTAGAACAGTAATGCTGAGCAACAGGCCAGTGGATTAGTGCGTTAGCAACAGTGAGTGTCAAAAGAGGTGCAATGTGGGATGTCTCCTAAAAAAAGACATATTTACGTAGGCCTTTCATGATCTCATTAAATTCCAAGTGGTACTTCAGCAGTGCAGTTATGTTCTTATGTTTCTGAAATAGCACCTGTACACTCAGCCTTCTGAGTCAGTGAGATAGCTACCACTAAGGCCCATCTGATACCTTAATCAAGGCATAATTAACCAATTCACTGGACTGTAATGTGAAAGAAAGATTTATATGTATTCAAGCACTTAATTGTATTTGAATTTTCTTATAAAAATATATTTAATTCATTACAGTGGTCTACATGCTCTCAGATGCAGTGATTGCCTGGAAATTGTATTTTGAAATTGATAAGGTTATGGGAGAAGTTTGTTCCTTCTGGGGCAGGGCTGTGAATTGATGACTGGCCTGTCATTGCAGGGCTCCTCCTGTTGCCAATCCCAAAACAAGTGCAATTGGTTTTCCACTGTCTACATTTTCACTGGTCAATGAGAAGATACAACGGAAAGGGAAATAATTATGAATCCTGCTATGGGTTTGTGGTGGTGAAGTTACATATCACATTCCTATCTTACTACAGTGACTACACTTCAAAAGTGTATCATTGCCTCTAAAATGAAATGTGAGGTTGTGAAAGATGCTTTATTAATGCAGAAATAGGGTGCTTATAAAGTACTTGTGCAACTTTAAACTTTAACTTTGAATCGACACTTGATAGGAACAAAGTTGAGATGGAACATGAAAGCATAATTTGCAAAATAAGATTTAAATGCGGTAAAGGCCTTCAGCTCAGTCAGAACTCTGTTTAGCTGATCTGCTATTCCCACTTTTGACTGGTTTCAGCCTCTGAAATGAAATGAGGAAACTATAGCATTAACAACATTAGCCTTAATTATTTAAAACGTTTTCAAGTGTTGTTTAGAGTTTGCTCCTATTGTATATGTCCAAAGTTATTAAATTTAAAATTACACGAAGACTTTTTAAATGCCCCACATAAATATAAATTATGCGTTTTCACAATAAATGCTTATTCCTGTAAGTGCACATTTAGAATCTCCATCAAAGCTCATGTGGAGCCAGATGTCTATTTCGCTTTGCTGATGTTTCTAAAATTGCGCTTCATCCAGACTCCCTGCTTACAGTGGAAAATAACCACTGCTGAAGACTTAACCCTTTTGGCACTGTTTTTATTCTCCTCCCGGTCAAATACTGATAAATCCAGGCCTACCTAATCCTTAGCCCCTCCACCATCTAAAACATTCTTTGCCCAAACACATCATTTTGTGTTCTCTGCTTCATAAGCAATCCCATGACCATGTCCATCTAAGGCAATAAGCACTTAGGAATTGACCACCTCCAAGTTCCCAATCAAGGAACACACTAAGACATATTTTTATTTGTTCATAGGATGTCAATATTGCCCGTCCCTTATTGTCCAAGCCCAGCTAAAATTCATTTACATTGCTGTAGATCTGGACACACGCATAGGATGATTTTGTCCTGTAAACGGCATTAGTGAGATAGCTTTTTTAAAGCAGCAACTGACATTATAATACATGGTCACCATTTAGCTAGCATTTTAATCCTCAAGTTTTACTGAATTCAAATTTCACCATCATCCCAGGTCCTCAGAAGATTAGCCTTGATGTCCTGGATGACTGGCCCAGTATCATTACTGATGCACCACCACCACCTCCTAATATATTGCTATTGACTTATTGTTGCCAGGTCAACATCCTGGAAATTCCTACTGAATGACACTGTGGGTGTACCCATGGCACATGGACTACAATGGTTCATAACCAACTTCTCAAGCACCCAGGACAAAATATCTACTCTCTATTTTGGAGACAAAAAACTATTACCGAAATATTATGCAAAATTAGTATGGCTAGTTGCACCCTTTAAATCCACTCAATTTAGTATTGTTTGAGTCGAACTCAGTTCATAATAAGTACTAGATTCAATAAGACACAGATCAGAGCTACACAGTAAGTACCTGTTGCTGCCTTTGTGATGTTTTTAATTGGCCTGTAAAATGATTAAAATTGTCCATGATTTTTCATACAATTACAGTGGCTACATGTCAAAAGGCACTTCTTTGGCTGTGAAGTGATTGCATGTTATGAATGGTGCTACATAAATGCAAGTTTCCTGTTAGATTTAAATAATGTTTTTTCGAAGGTTTCACACCATGCCAATTAATGATGGAAACACAACGATAATCCATTGTGTACAAATCAGGGGTCCTTTATTTTAGAAAGTTTTCTTAAGATTTTCTCCAGGGCTACTTCTTGATTTTAAGGGGCTCCTTTTTCATTCTCAAGCTGATTTATTAGGTGATACAATCATGGCTCACTTGCAAGACAGTATCTCTGACAGTGTAACAGCCTCTTTGTACTGTACTGAAGTGCCACCTTAGATTCTCTTTCAAGTGGAGTGGAGCTTGAACTCACAACTTTCTAATTCTGTATTGAGAATGCCAGTGCCTGAGTCCCTTTGTTGTACCTTTATTGTACAACATTATGTTTTAATACCTGATTCCTAATAACAGTGCAGATTTTGTCTGGTGTTATGTGAAGAGAGCGTAGCTGATTCTGAGGGTAACAGACCCACATTCTTATGTACCCGCCTGTGATAGTTGTTTCAGAGAACAAGTGGACGAGATGTTTCACTAAAACCAAGTTAGGGCAAGTTTTTGTTTGCATTAAATCTCTTATCTTAAAACTGCAATGCTGTGTTAGTTCACTTGGCAATGTTAAACTAACAGACAAGGTGACGGACGTTCAGTCTTTGAATATCTTGCACGGGGCTTATCTGACACAGCTGGCTGAATGTCAAGATGTCCTTAGAGCACCTGCTCCAGTTGCATCTCTGGTGGTTTTGCTATCTCCTTCCTCTCAGTTTGGCCAAGGTCCATGCCATGCATCATGTAATGGTATAAAAAAAGGTTAAATCTGTAGAAATGCTAGAAGCAGTAGATCGAATATAGGAGAAATGATAAGTTAGTGTTGTGTTGTCGATCAGATAGATCTGCTAACTTGTTTCCAGTATTTTCTCTGATTAAATAAAATATTGTTTTCTTCCCACCTGAACAGTAAGTGTTAGCTACCACCTGATAGCAGTATGGAAGTGCAGTGGATCAGCAAAGAAAAACATGTGCTTCAGTTTAGCCTAGAATTTGTGTAATGTCAGTTGTATGTGTAGGTGTACTTCCATGTTCCAGATTGTCTTGAACTAAAGAAAAGCAATTGTTTTTGCATTCTCTCCCTCTCTTTCCTCCTTACCCTGTCTTCCTCTCTGTAATGATTGGAAACAAGTTGACTGCATTGACTATGAGGTTGTTGATTGGGTTTGTTAACCCGGGCCACTCAGGAAGGCCCTGGCTTACCAATATAACCAGATTAGAATCTCCTCAGTTCAGGTGACTGACTCCGAGCTGGCTGGTCACAGCCAGTGTGCTGTGCAAATGTATATAAAGGGTGACTGGGTGAAAGGATACCAGCCTCTGTGCAGTTATTTCACTCTCGTTTTTCTCCTTTTCTTCCTGTCCACATTTTCCTCTCCTTCCTCTCCATCTGTCTCTGTTCTTTCTCCCTTTCTCTCGCCTTCTTTCTCCTTTCCCCCTACCCCTTCTTTCTTCTCTCTTCTCTCTTTTCCTCCATCTTCCTTTCCTTCTCTCTCACTCCTTCTCCTCCACCTCTCTTTTGTCTGACCACGGACTTCTGCTCTCTTATTCCTTCATATTGGCATCCTTCCTGGTCTCTGTTTCTCCATTCTATTACTTCCCACCTTCTGAAACGCTTCAAAAATTGTTCATGTTTCTTTGCTGACCTTGATATTAAGAAAGACAAGGATAGCTACGTCAGTTAAATTAATTTGTTTTTCATGTGCTGAGGCTTACCCAGGAGATAAAGGGCTAGAAATTTGTCTTGGTGGTGTAATTACAGGCAATACCTGTTCAGCCATTAATTGTCGTGGAACTAACTATCAGACATTGGATATAAAAAGCAGCCAGTTTGATATCGTATGTAGTATGCCTCAGCTGAAGGCAAACCTCTCCCCATGGTGTGTGCATACAATTAGCTGGACCCGTTATGCAGGTACTTTCTGGGACCTCTGCCAAGGTGATAAACGCAATGCATGGTGAGATGCTCCAGTTCACTGGGATCCTCGTGATGTGGAGGCTGTGTTTCTACTCCTGAGCAGGGAATGCTAGGATCAAGTCCCACCTACTCCAAAGGTGTGTTGTAACATCTCTGAACAACTTGATTATAAAATATCCTACTGTATTCATTCACATCGTCACACTCAAGCATTTCCTTGTATTGCCTTCCAACAAGGGAATAGCCAGAAATTTATCTTAATTTTTGTTCCATGACAAGCATTATTAAGACAAGGAAGGAAAGAGAAAGTGTTAACACATGCTGTTATAAAATAATGAGAGATAGGTGAAAGGAAAGATTGACAAAAGCAAAAAGATGTTGAAAGTCAGCTGGGAGAGCTTGTTACTGAAATCTATCGTGAGTTTATATAATACAGAATTTTGTTTGCTCGACGACACATGTTGGAGCTATTTCAGTATCACTCAGAGCAATCGCAGACTGCTGGAGGACTTCCCAACGCCCATTGTAATGACAGCTGATCAACTTGCTTTGCCTGCCAAACAGTGGCAGAGAATGAGTTGCAGTACAGTACAAGCTTTCGGTACAATAACTCAGTCAGCCCCAGGCACAGTCCCAGCATCTGTGCAGACCTTTTGTTTAATATACACACTCAGATGAGCTATAATTTCATTTAACCAGACATAGTCAAAGGCCATGGACGAAAACTGAAATTTTTGGGAAAACTCAGCAGGTCTGGTGGCATTTCTAGAGAGAAAGCAGAGTTAACGTTTCGGGTCCAGTGACCCTTCTTC
>JAHRHZ010000275.1:9400095-9431376 GCA_024137785.1 Ginglymostoma cirratum
ACTGTTCTGAAGAAGGGTCACTGGACCCGAAACGTTAACTCTGCTTTTTCTCCACAAATATTGCCAGATCTGCTGAGTTTCTACGGCAATTTCTGTTCTTGTTTCTGATTTCCAGCACCCGCAGTGCTTTGTTGTTTTTGTTTATAATCAAGGACCACCTGCCCCTAATAACTAATATAATTTTCAACACTACACTAGTAGTCTTCATTCACCCTGAAACCCTCACCCCTTTCTATCACCCTAGATGCAACTATTCTAATGCTTTCCTGAGTTACTTCCTACCTTATACCCTTCTCAAATCTGAACTCATTAAAAAGAAACGGTGCCCGTATTTGAATTTCTGCTCATCTCTCATCCTCGAGCTTGCTGATAGACCTTTGACATGGTTCTCATCCTCATAAACTGCTAACTTTCATAATAGCGGATGAGCACAAGTCAGGACAGTATAAATTTCTTGAGTACGATTGGGATAGTTTTTCTAAAATAAAATTCAGCCTGCATTCAGAATAGCCATGAAATGGAACAATCAGATGAGAGATCTGATAATTGCAACTACTATCTACCCAAAATCTACATCCACTGTTGGGATTTCTCTAGTTTCATGCACTACAAGATTAATTTTATTGGCAAACTCATGAATCGGGCCCTTACTATCTGGTCACATTTCCAGCTTGATGGTGAGTTAAGGCATGTCAAAATTATCCTGATATCTACCCTGGTCAAACAATCATTTTCTGTATATTGTGAAAACTCAGGAAAGGCCCTATGTCCAGTACCTCTGGCCCTGTGTAGTGCCCAGTGCACCTCAGATTACCCTGAAAGGAGAAGATGTGTCCAAAATTTGAACAACAGGTGAAGCTAGCTGTCTCACACTTCTACTTTGCAATGAACCTGTGAATGGTTTTCTTCACTAACAGGGTACTGCTGAGAAGCTACACAAATGAGTAGTGTGATACGAGTTTCGGTGCCAGTGTGGTGCCAAATATGTAGCTTGGATATCCCAAAGACTGGTAGACCATATTAAAAAAAACATGTCTAATTGGATATTTGCATTGGGAAGCATGCCATTCATGTTCAACCAGCCTGCGTTTGCAAGCTTCAGAACTCTATGTCCAACATTAAGTGGGATTTTGGTATTGAACAATATTTACTTGACTATGCTAAAGATTACATTAGAAACCAATTTAAGATTATCAGTCAGGCGGGCAGTGCTATGCATTTGTGAATAATAGATGCTATGTGTGTTAACACACAGGATCTTACTTCAGGTAGTCAAAAGGAATTTGTATATATACTACACCTTTCTCATTAGCAAAAAAAGCGGTCATGGAGACTCCCAAGTGCTGCTGCATTCCCATGGCAATACCCTAACCAATCAAAGTTTCTGTGTCAGGTCTGAGAACTAAGATTCTTGATCCAATCAATCATCACCCTCTTCTCACGCTGTGTAAAATTGGTGTCTCTTTTGTCAAGTCTGTTTCTTAGGTTCTGGTCTTGATATGTGCAGGACCAAAAGCTACAACATTTTGTCGCCTTCTAGCAATGTTAAAGTTCTTAAAGTACATTCTCATTGTTTAAAAATCCACGCATTACATTTAAATACTTTTAATCCCTTATAAATTCATTGGAGTTCTGTCCTATTTCAAAGAATTCACGACCATTTGGAGCTGTCAGTCAAACCGTGAAATGACAAGCACCCCACTGTGATGATGGAACATTATAATAATTAGTCTTGTAACATTAATAATCCTTGGTTGTTATATCAGCAGATAGAATGAAATAGTGCACATTCAATTTTTTTTAACACTCTAGGCATTTATAAAATGTTTAAAGAGCAGGAGTTTTACATGTGTGGATAGCTCCCATTGATTGTTCCAATGAATAATGCACTTTTTGTGCATATTTGTGTCTATTTTTAATCCCAATAGATACTTGGCCTCTTCCAAATATGTGCCACGACCATATCCAAGGGGTTCCCTGCCTCTTCAAAGAATTCAGGAAGCTTTAGATCATCTCCGCCAGGTCCAAAGTGCACAAGTTGAATTTTGGACACACCACGAGCAAAATTCAGATCAGTGAGGAAGCTGCATTTTAACATAGGCAACTGCCTTAATGAACAATGCATGTGCAACTTATAACCCACTCCAGTGCCCTGCCATGCAGAAGTAGTTGGTGTTCTGGAGATTGTCTTCCAGGTTCATGCCTCTGCTGCCATTTTTTTGTAACAATGGAGGCTTTTTCTGTCTTTTAGTAAATTTGAGCCAGAGACTAACCACTCAAAATAGGATGAAGCTTTCTTCCCTGTAGAAGTGCCTATAACTCGGGGACACGGTGGAGGAGTAATAGTTCTGAAGAAGGACCTGAAACGTCAACTCTGCTTTCTCTCTCCACACATGCTGCCAGACCTGTGTTTTTCCAGCAATTTCTGTTTTTGCTTTAGAATAAGGGGTCTGACTTTCAAACAGGGGTGCGAGAACCATTAGTCAGTGGAATTTTCTTAGCCAGGAAATAGTGGAGGTCATTAAATTTACCAGTTACGTAGATTTTTGATAGACAGTAGAATCATGGTTTATGGGGTGAAGACAGCAAAGTGAAGTTGATTAGCCATGAATGATGGAGTGAGCCTGAATGGCTGAATAGCTTACTGTTGCTCCCAGGTACAATGTTCCTAAAGCTGTTTATGGGTAAAATGACAGTAAATCAGACGGAGGTGTTCAAAAGAACAAGATTCTGCAGTACCAGTTTATATCTCCAAGCAGTCCCTCAAAGACATCAGGAACCATTGTGACACGAAGGGCAAAACCACTTCTGAACTTAGGATGCTGTTCTGAAATAGAAATCAATTAAGTATTGTTTTACTGCTTGCTCTAAGTGAGAATACAACATCATTTATAGTAGATTATAGCTGCAGCTGTATGAATTGCAATAGCCAGTGGTCAGGCTTCTGTCCCCCAGTAGGTGCCACGTCTTCTCTTGTAAATAACCAAGTATCTGTCCTTGTTTATTTTGCTGTTTTGACCCTCTGCTTAGCACCATCTCTCTGTCCAATGATTTCCTGAAAGCTGGAATGTAAACAAGTGAGATGAGAGCCTGCAACAGCAACAGCATTGTAAAACGTTCCAAGGCTCCCAAGGTGCTTCACAGGAAGGTAGTCAGAGATAAATTTGACACCAAGCCAAATGATGAGACAGACTTGTCCTAAATAAATAGTTGATGCCCATGTAATGGAGTAGTACAAGTGTGTTGACTGTTTGGACACCACCCTCTCCATACATCTAAATTCTTCTCTGCCTTTAAGACTATCTTTAAAACACAACTCATTGACGGGGATGCAGTGCTCTCTGCTAGTGTCATCTCCTGCTTCATCTGATTCCATTGCCATGAAATGCTTGGGATGTTTCTGTGTGTCAAGGTGCTATTCTGTTCATTATGGGGATGAAGAAAATTAGAATTTCTCCAGAGATCTGTCGTTGTGCTCTTAACCAACACCAGCCCCCACCAACACACCTCCTTTTCAGCCTCCAGATCCCTCAAATCCTGTCAAGTAAGTGGAAACAACAACTGTCTGCTCTCTAATGTAGCAGGATATCTTTATAAAGGAGTGAAAAGAATGATAATCAAGGTACAGAAAGTTAAGAAGAAATGAGACCAAAATCAACACCAAAGTGATAGAAATTTAAGATGCTTGGCTGATGAACTAGAAGAGACAATATTTTAGTGGGCTGTTTTGACCTAAAATCCATTGCTTGAAGGACTGGTAGAAGCAGACGCAATTTAAAAAAAAAATTCATTGGGAAGTTGGATATATATTTGAAAAGGGAAAGAAATGAGAACTACAGGTGAAGAGTAGGGTTGAGTGGGACTCATTGGATGGCTTTTCTCTCGAGATCTGACCCTGCAGGCATGATGATCCTGAAGAGTCTCCTGCTCTGTCAGAATTGATGATTTTTAAGAGGGTTGTGAAGGATGGGTTTGGGATGGCTTACAAAGTTGTTTAGAAGGAGACTTTAAAGACCTTGAGTTTTAATGACTTAACGTAACTGGAGTGGGGGACAAAATGAGTTGAGTAAACCATTGGTTGCATGGTGTGGTCTGACCAATTTGCTGTATCATTATACGATCGTTATAATACCAAGTTGGTTCTATCTGGGATTTTGGAAAAACAATAAGTAACCATGCAAACACACAGTACTAAGAACTGTGCATTGACCGTGCGTGCTTTCTATGATCCTGTAACTTATTATCAGAGAACTTCCTGTCAATACCCATTTGAACCCCTTTTATTTTTTTTTTGCAACACTGGTGCATAAATGTGTGGGTGGTCTGGGCATTATTCCCAAATTAGGTCATATTTTTCGTTCATACAACCATCAATTTAATTAATAGCTAGTTTTTTTTCTTTAAACAGTCTGGCTATATATCTAGAATCCAAAGATAGATGACCTCCCTCTAAAGGCATATGATCGTAATTAAGTTCCAAGCACTGAGTAAACAAATAATGATTAAAAGTAAGTGTTATCTTAAGAAGAACAATCCTAAATGTTACAAACTCCCTTCATTTCTGAAGTCCCTCATCTCAGGTAATATTCTGGTAAACCCGTGTGGCATGCGGCCCCAGGGGTACAGTCAACAGCCCTCAGTGGCAGGAGGCATTCCAGGGTCAATGTGAGCAGCAAAGGCTGAGGAGTCTCCTGAGCTCGGGTGGGTTTGGCTGATATAGGTTGAGCTTGAGCGGCTCGGTGGATCCTTGTAGGACATTAGGACTGCAGCCCTGCTCCTCCTGACTCACGAGGAGTTCAAATTTGATCTCTTCTGAATAGTTAGGTCCTCCTGATGTGGTAACAGTACAGACTTACCTTTGTTTCTCATTGATATTGTGTTCAGTGCTAGTGGTCTGTGAAGTTTGCAAGCAAGTACACCCACCCTTCCTGTTTTAGCCATAGTCTGAACAATGGTCTGAATTACCAACATATTAAACGTTAAAATATCACACTGGTAGGGCGTGCAATGGGATTTCTATTTTCAAGTGATCTTTTACAGATTTTCTGTTCTGCACGTGTCTTGTTTGACTAATTTATTGTAGTATCTTTATCTGTCTGTCACTTTTCTATCTGGCCCAGAGAGGGGCTGTCACCATTCAGGTCATCTCCACAGTCTCCCAAGGATTCTGAGTGGGATTGGAATGTCATGTTAGGCTCTAGCTATGAACCACTACCTATTGGTGGTTGGGGTAGTTTGCTGCCACCAATCTTCCTTTCACTGTTGATCCTAAGAGCCTATTCCATTATCAGTGGTAGACGATGGACCACGAGAGAGTCTTAACAAGTAGAAACTCTTGTCTTACATAACTAGGTAATGTTTATTGAATGATCATAGTACCATAAGATATAGCAGCAGAATTAAGCCATTTGTCCCATTGAGTCTGCTCCACCATTTGGTCACAGCTGATACGTTTCTCAATCCTGATATGTTTCTCAATCCTATTCTCCTGCCTTCTCTCTATAATGCTTGATGTCCTGACCAATCAAGAATCTATCTATCTCTGTCTTAAAAGGCTGTGGATGCCATGAATTCCACAGATTAATCACCCTCTGGCTGAAGAAATTCCTCCTCATCTCAGTTCTAAAGGATAGTCCCTTCACTCTGAGGCTGTGCCCTCAGGTCCTAGTCTGTCCTACTCGTGGAAACATCTTCTGTACGTTCACCGTATCCAGGCCTCTCAGTCTCCATTAAACTTTAACCAGATCCCCCCATATCTTCTAAACTCCATTGAGTACAGACTCAGAGTCCTCAATCACTCCTCATATAACAAGCCCTTCATCTCCAGATCAACCTTGTAAACTTCTTCTAGATCCCCTCCAATGCCAGCACCTTCCTTAGATATGGGGCCCAAAACTGCTCACAATATTCCAAATGCAGTCTGACCAGAGGTCAGCAGTACGTCTCTGCTCATGTATTCTAGCCGTCTTGAAATGAATGTTGACATTGCATTTGCATTCTTAACTGCTAACTGAACCTGCATGTTAACCTTCGGAGAATCCTGAGCCAGGACTCCCAAGTCCCTTTTGTACTTCAAATTTCTAAAGCATTTCCCCATTCAGAAAATAGTCTACATCTCTGTTCTTCCCACCAAAATGCATAACCTCACCCTTTCCCACATTGTATTCCATCTGCCACTTTTTGCCCACTTTCCTGACCTGTCCGATCCTTCTGCAGACTCCCCACTTCCTCAACATTACCTGTCCTTCCATCTATCTTAGTGTCATCTGCAAACTTAGCAGCAATACCCTTATTTCCTTCATCCATGTTGTTAATGTATAATGTGAATAGTTGTGGTCCCAACACAGATCCTTGCAGAACTCCACTACTCAGTGGCTGCCATCCTGAAAGAGACCCGTTTATGCCTACTCTCTGCCTTCTGCCAGTACCTTGCCCCTAACACCATGGGCTCTTAATTTATTTAGCAGCCTCCTGTGTGGCACCTTGTCAAAACCTTCTGGAAATCCATATGGACCAAGTCCAATGGCTCTCCTTTGTCTATATTGTTCATTATCTCCTCAAAGAATTCTAATAGATTTGTCAGGCATGACCTCCACTTAGTGAAGTCGTATTGACTCAGCCCTATTTTATCATACACTTCCAAGCACGCTGCAATCTCATCCTTAATAATGGACTCTGAATTCTTACCAATAACTGAGGTCAGGCTAACTAGTCTATAGTTTCCGGCCTTCTGCCTCCCTCCCTTCTTAATTAGGGCTGTTAAATTAGCTATTTTTCAGTGCTCTGGACCCTCCCTGATTCCAGTGATTCCTGAAAGATCACCACCAATGCCTCTACAATGTCCTCAGCTATCTCCTTCAGAACTCTGGAGTGTAGTCCATTTGGTCTGGGTGGTTTATCCACCTTCAGACCTTTCAGCTTCCTCAGCATGTTCTCCTCGGTGATGGCCACTGCACTCACCTCTGCCCCCCTGAGTCTAATGAAGTTCTGGGGTGCTGCTGGTGTCTTCCACTATGAAAACTGAAGCAAAGTTCAGTTCCTCTGCCACTTCTTTGTTCCTCACTACTTCTCCAACCTCGTTTTCCAGTGGTCCAATGTCCGCTCTTGTCTCTCTCTTACCTTTTTATATAATCTAAAAGAAAACTCTTGCAACCTACTTTAATATTACTAGCTAGCTTACTCTCATACTTCATCTTCTGCTGGCTTATTTTTTTTTAGGTATCTTCTTCTGTTTCTAAAGGCTTCCCAATCCTCTGGCTTCCCAATAATCTTCACCACATCGTATGCTTTCTCTTTTGCTTTTATTCTGACTCTGACTTCTCTTGTCATCCATGGTTGCCTCATTTTGCCCCTTCGTATCTTTCTTCTTCCTTGTTGTAAATTTCTGCTGTGCCTCCTGAATTACCCCCAGTATCATCTGGCATTGCTGCTCCAATACCTTCCGGGCTAGGCTCCCCTTCCAATCAACACTGGTCAGCTCCGCCCTCATGTCTTTGTAGTTACCTTTACTCAATTGTAATACTGTTACATCAGATTCCAGCTTCTCCCTCTCAAATTGCAGGATGAGTTGTATCATATTATGGTCACTGCTCCCTAGGGGTTGCTTCACGTTAAGCTCCCTAATCAAGTCTGCTTCATTATACAAGCTGATAGCAATAGGTAAAATTAATATTCACTATTTATGCATAGTGCAAACTATCCAGAGCCAGGAATATCACATCTGACAGTACTGGGATGTTGTACAAGTGCTTCCGCCCAAAGACTGTGTGACATCATTAGGTTGGGTAGAGTTAATGCAACTTAAACATTAACTCTTTCAGAACCATTAGCTTATACAAGAGGAGAAATCCCTGTGCAATACTGATTGAATTTTATAAATTAGCTATGGGTGGATCCTGGAACACATCATACCACTGTTTGGTATTCAGATTCCATTTGGAAACGTCCTCGGCGTATTACACACAATCATCCTTGTAATCATTTGATTTTAATTTGCTCAACTTATCTGTGAAGTGAATGGGTTACCTTCGCTCTGACTCATTGGTAATGTTCAGACTCGGTAAGAGTGCTAAGGGTTCAAATCCATCTCCAGAGACTTGACCACTTAATTCAGGCTGACACTCCAATATGCTACTGATGGAGTACCACGCTGTTAAAGGTTCTGCTCCTTGATTGAGGTCCAGTCTGTCCTCACAACTTGGTGTAAAAATTCTCATGGCGTGTGCGACGGAAAGCAGAGAAGTTTTCCTGAATGATCTGACCAACATTTATCCTTCAACCATGCCGTTTAAAAAAGACTGCATTTATAGCATTTTTCATGGTCACCGAATGTCTCAAAGTGCTTTACAACCAGTGGGGTGCATTTTGAAGTGTAGAGGTTGTTGTAATGTGGGAACTTTAGCCATCATGTGTACAGTAAATCCTACTAACAGTATACTAGATAATGTTTTTCTGATGTTGATTGAGGGATAAATATTGGCAAGAAAACTACAAATTTCCCTTCTGCTGTACTTGGTGCCATGGGATCTTTTGTGTCAGCCAAGTAGACAGATGGTGCCTTGGTTTAACATCTAATTCCTAATTTGACATTTCCAGCAGTGCAGTACTCCCTCTTTCCACGCACGCACACAATTCATCTCCCAACTAAGTGTTTACAAGGTAGACTCATGTTGTTTAAGGCATTGTGCTGTGTGTAAATTGGTGGCTGTGTTTCTTCACATTACAACAGTAAACTCTTAAAAAATATTTCATTGGCTCTGGAGCACTCCGTGACATTCTAAGAATACTTTTGAGTTGCAGAATAAATTCCTATATCTGACCCAGACCAGGCAAAATGTTTCCCATTTGCCTTCCCACAATGTTGGACCTTGGATACAGGATCCACTGCAACAGAAGCAGCGTGGAAAACCACACAGATGGTATTGGGACTGAACTTCCCAGAAACCATGCCCCTTCTTCATGGCAAGAACTGCCGTATCCCTCTAAGCAAAGTGTTTAAAGGTCCCAAAGCCACTTGGACAGCTACTGAGAGAAGATACAGAAGTAGGGAAGAGAGAGAGGGAGTAGAATGGTACGTGGGTGTGGACTTGAGTGGAGACAGTGCTGAAGGGCATGGTATCCAATTCTCCCTTTTTTGTTTAATGTCAGCGTTTACTAATGTATAACATTCACCTTTTGGTGCTGTGAACCAGTAGTTCTATGTGAAATGTGGTTGACTCAAAGTAACAATTAGGAACACCTAACATTCCTTCCCTTGTACTGGTTGGTGAAGATGGTGCACAACACATGAGCATGGTGTACCACAATAGCAGATCTTCTGGCGGGAGTAGCTACCAGCGAAAGCAGCAGCTTTGGCAGGAGACTCTGCAAGTACACAAGAAACTTAAAAGAGTCAGCACGTTTCTAAGGGGTGGGGCTGTGCTTGCGGTGTGGGGAATCCCTCTCCTACGTTTTGTTTAAAATTCTAAGCATCATTAAAGCTTTCGGTTGATAGCCTTTTAATTTAAATTTTCCACAGAGCAACCAGGCCATCAATTACCAATTAAAAATTCTGAATTTAATCATTTAATTTCATCTGCCTATGTGACAAAGAAAATGTAAATGAACATTACTTTAGGAATATATTCTGATACTCCTAGCTTAATTTGGTCTATGTAATTCCCTTCACCTGGACTGATCTGCTCAGTTGAATTTTAAGCTGTTCTCCAGCATGTAATAACCGTTCAAGCAGACCTTCTTTTGTCCATTCTGTGTGATGGACTGATTTGCATTTTGATTTGGTTTTGGGTTTGTTGCCTTATACAATACAATGGGTATCATATCCTGTGAGCGTTGGCACGTCAATCAATTCAACATGAGCCACAAGTTATGATTCTTCTGGTGTCACTGCTGTCTCGGGCTAATAGGAGTTCTGGCTTGTAAGGCAAAACATCTGTCTGACAGCTGGGCAGCGTACGGGTACCAAACAAACAGCTGCTTAATCAGAAACAGGGAAAGCAGAGCAGATCTTCTGAGGATATAATAATAAAAAAAATCCTAATTATTCTGATCTTGTTTATATGTGTCGCATCAGAAGTGCACAATCTGGGAATTCTGCTTATTGTAGATTTACAGCATGGAAGAGGCTGTTTGATTCATTGTGCCTGTGCCGGCTCTTTAGAATAGCTATTAATCCCAACCCTGGCTGTCTCCCAAGAGCTCTGCTATATTTTTCTCTTTTCAAGCATCCATCCACTCCCCTTCTGAAGGATTGATTCTTCTCCTACTACCCTATGTGACAGGGAGTGAGTGAAAAAGAAAGGATCTCGGAATGTCCCAAAGTACTTTACATCAGAGAATTAGCACTTTTGAAGTGTAATGACTGTTCTTATGTGGGAGATATGGCCATTTGTGTTCTGCAAGATCCCTCAAATGATCAGCTAACCTGTTATCAACTAAGATAACATATAAAATATCAGAAGTCCCTGTGTGCTTCAGATTGTAAGTACTAAGGTCTAGAACAGGTACATGGCATGTTTCAGAGCACCAGTGTATGTTACGCCATTGTATGGGAAGAGTAGCATTTGGTCTGAATGCACAGCATGATGGATGATCATCAGGTGTTTGTATAAAACCATGGCACATGGTTTCTGATCACGCTCCTCTGAAGCACCTTGACATGTATCCCACGTTAAAGATGCTATATAAATGCAAGCTGCTGCTGTATCTGTGGGTGCTTCTTTGCAGTGCCAGTTTCTTTCCCACGTGCTGCCAATAGTTTTGCAGAGGTTGTTTTACCAATCATTATCTGCCGTGTGGCGCAGGCCTCGCTCCTGATTGTTGGTTTTTGCCTTCTGTTTGCATCAGTTTGGGATAGAAATATTTCCAGCACTGGGTGAAATGTAGGACAGAGTCTTCATCCCTGAGACTGAATCCCACTGTTGTGGTGAAGTGTGGGTTGGGAGCCCGGAAAAACAAATACTTGGGGCACTTAACCCTTTTCAGTAAATGGCAGCAAACTGACACCCCGAGTCTGGAGGGCAAATTGAAGGCTGTCCAGTACCGAAAGACCAGCAGCCTCTCAGCCAACGGTGGGGATTGTGAAAGAATTCAGAGAGGTATGAGGGTGTCTCCAGTTCTGGTCGCCAGATGTGTACGGGGGATATACGAAGGAAATATGGTTAGGCCTATGAGGAGGGAAGGTGTTATTGAAATCTCCAGCAGTAACAGGCGTTTCAGCAGATGAAACTTTATTTGTGTGTGACACTTTCTCCTTTGAATGGACCCTCTGGCTTCTGTGTCTACTCCGTATGCAACTAGGAGCCAGCCACCATCATGACTGATTCCCCGTCTGTTAGTTGGAAAATCCAGATGGCATTGGGAGAGTGCCCTTGATTGGTTGTTCCCCACAGCTGGACACTGTTGTATGCCATGGAAGTGGAACCCTGTCATGGAGTCAGCCACGGACTTTTCTTTTGATTTTATCATTGTTGATTTGAAATGTTTTGGAAAGTCCTGAAGGAGTGGAAGGTTATGTATAAATGCAAGACTTTTTTTTTCTTGCCCCACCCTGAGTGGCCATTGTTGATGGCAGTGAGTGGTTATTTTCCAATGAAGTTGAAGCTGATGTCTTCAGTGGACGTCCACACAGTACTGGTCTCCATAAGAGTCACTGAACCAATGTTTTAATTTAATTCATCCTCCCCCCACCTTTGGTCAACACGGGACCTGGGAGCTCCTTGAATCTGTCCAGTTGTCTGCTTACAGTGTGAACTCAGCAATCCATGGGGAAACCTGTCACAGGCTGATCAAGCTTTGAGAGCAATATATATTTTTGCTTTAGGCATGTCTGATTGTACAGAGGTGGAGTTGTAAGATCCATCATTTTATAACTCATCTGTTGCTTACAGTGTTAATGCTGCGATGTGTGAGTAATCAGTTGGTGAGAGGTCAACTCATTAACAGTGGATTGTTTTCCCACTTTCTCAGTCAATGTTCCTGCTGACACCTTGGATGGCCCTCTCTACATTCCTTACAAAACCCTGCTTTCCACAGTGAGCAGTATGGATTTCAGCGAGGGGGAGGCCCAGCAGCTCATCGAGATCCTGATGGACAAGGCCGGCATTGTGCAGGACACCTGGCACACAGTAAGCTACCCATTCAGTTCGTGCCAAGCATTGCATTCATTTGCTTTCTCACTGTGTTGACAGGAAATCAGTAAAATAAAATTGTCTTTCACAACCAGGGGACATCTCAAAGTGCTTCACGGTTCTCTTGAATCATTTGATGTTGAAGTGTAAGCCACTCCCTTGATCAACTGCTAGGTGTCGTGTCAGCGACTTGGAAATGCCATGCTCATCTGGCCCTTTCCCTGGCCTTAGAGGGAGTAATTCCCACACTCAGTTCTTCTCTCTCCGATAAGGGGAATCATTGTGCTTTCTACCCCTACCACCAGTGATTTCCATGCAGCCCCTAAGAGAGATCAATGCTGTGTTAATGTACCAGCCTGGATCTGAGGATGGTACTAAATTCTTTTGTTTAATTGGCTTGTTTTATTTAACAGATTCAGGGTAGAGGAATTTGGATAGAATTTGGTATCAAGCGCATTCCTAAAATGCACAGCATGATTACAGCTCTGCTTCACATCTCATTACTGCTGGGTGAAGTCAATGGTTCCTTTGGTTCCCCAGTTTACTGCTGTGTCTGAATGATGGGTTTGGGGAGAGTGGGATTTTGCTGCCACTCATATTAATATTTTCCAATCTCTGTGGGTGCAAATTGCAGTGTTTCGAGAGCCTGGCAACATTAGACTGCCTCAAATTGCGGTGTAAATCAAGCTGCATTTACACTGCTGACTCTATAACCCAGCACTGAGGGGTTTCCCTTGAGTTTTGCACTAACTACTCCTGGAAATGGAAGAGTCAGACAGTAAAACTTCCATCTTGTTTGATTTTCCTGAAACTGATAGGAAATTGATGTTGTGAAAGTGCCCTGATTGGATATTGTAGTTTGTACTAAGGGAGAACTGCATCATTGGAAGTATTGTCTTTCAGATGAGACATTAAACTGCAGCTGCTTTTGCCCTTTCTGTGGATGAAAGGTCCTAAGACACTATTTCAAAGAGTTAAGAAGTTCTCCCAGTTATCTTGCTCAATATTTAGCCCTGAATCAACAATCCTGAAGCAGATTATCAGGCTATTATAGTGTTTTTATTTGTGGGTCTCTGCTGTGTACAAATTGGCTGTCATATTCCCTACCTGTAACAGTGACTACTCATCGATTAATTAATTCGAAAGTAATGTGTAAAGCACTCAGGGACATCTTGGAGTAATGAAGCTGCTGTATACTTACAAGTTTCTTTTTACCATTGACTCCAATTTGTTTTATTACCCCTTCCCATGTTGGTTGGGATTAGAAAGACAGTATTAAAGAATTTAATGCACAGTGTGTTTGTCTTATTTATCTTATTAATTCATTCTGATCACCTTTTGTGATTTATAGGCTACTCAAAAAGGAGACCCAGTAACAGCTCTGAAACGCCAACTGGATGAGAAAGAGAAGCAGCTTGTAGCAGAACAAGAGGATTCCAGTGCAGCCAAAAGCAAGCTTCGGGAAGTCAACAAGGTATAGTTTATCTCATAGTGTGGATTCATGAAGGATTTAGCAGCATCTGTGGAGGCAGTTAACATCTTGAGTCCAGCGTGACTCTTCAGAATTAAGGAGAAGTGGTAATATGATGGATTTGATGCTGATGATAAAGAGGGAAGAGGCAGTTGGAACAACAGGGAAGATCAGGGCAAGGTGGGAGATTTGAAGTCAAAGGTGCAATGGAGCAAAAGACAAAAGGTTGTAGAGAATATGCAAAGCATTAGCCAAAGCAGACATTAATAGCAGAATAAAGGTTAACTCTGACTGAAAGCAAAAGCATGAAAGCAAAATACAGGCACTTGGGGGACAAAGGTAATATCAAAGAGGAGAACAGAATTCATGGTCTTAAATTGCTGAACTCAGTGTTGAGTCCAAAAGCCTGTAAGGTGCCTAATCAGAAAATGAGGTCCTGTTCCTCCATATATGTGTTGCGCTTCTCTGGCTCACTGCATCAGGACTAGGACAAAAATATGAGCAATGAGAGTAAGAAGGTGTATTGACATGGCAAGCGACTGGAAGCTTGAGTGAAGTTTCTGGACTTTCACAAAGCTGTCACTTGGTTGGCATCGGGTCTCCCCAAAGTAGAGATTGCATAGGAAGATGCCGTGGGAGGAAGATGAGGTATTGGAACGCTGATAGTGGAGGTGGGGGTATAGATGTATTTAGTGGTGGCATCATGTTAGAGGTTACAGAAAATGCAGAAGATGATCCTTTGACTACAGAGGCTGGAAAGTAAGGAGAAGGGGAACCCTGTTATTCTGGGAAGGAGGTGAAAGGGTGTGGATAGAAGTGCAGGCAGTGGGTTTGGTTAAACATGGTTTAGGTGGAGGTGTACTTGAAGAAAGAGGAAGACTCATTGGGAGTCTGTTGTAGAAGATAACATCATTGGAATAGATTCAACAGAGATGGAGAAACTGGGAGATTGGTATGGAGTACTTACAGAAAGCAAGGAGTGAGAAAGTGTAGTCTGCAATAGTGTAACAATGTAATGTAAAAATAAGGTAAAACTTCGCTTCAGCAGATGCCCCACTGATGATGTCACCTAGCATGGTGACAAAATGTCTGAACAAAAACAAGCCAGCTCGGTGAGCAAGTCAACAACCTCGCCCACAACCCAAGCTACAAATCTTTGCAAAGACCACAGTGTAAAACTTGTTATTATTCCCACCTGCTGTAAGTAGACATCCATCTGCTAGATGGAAACAAAGTCAAAAAAAGGAAAGGGAAGAGTCAGAGATGAACACCTGAAGGGGAGGGTAGAAACTGTCCATTTTACTGACTTTTAATATATCTGTTTTTAAATTGCTGTTGTGTCTTTCAGGAACTTGCAGCTGAAAAAGCCAAAGCCTCAACCAATGAAACAAAACTAAAGGAGCAGTTGACGATGCGGGAGGAGGAGTTAAATGCGATGCAGACCCGTATGCAGGCCAGTTACCAGGACCATATGGCTGAGACACAGCAACTACAGGCTAAGGTCACTAGTTACATCTCACTCCCTAACCCAATTAATGCTGTAACACATCTTAAGTACCACTTCACCATTCTGTGCCTGAATGTCTTATATTAAGGCAAGATTGGCCCCTCTTATCCCACATATTCAAGGAGACCATATGTTTGCGTTTCTAATAGAGGAAGTAGTACCAGCAAGGAAGAGAGTGCAAATGGCATTGGCATTGTCTGCCATTTTGCTTTCTCTCTCAGTTGGGTCATGGAATGTTTATATTGTGGAAGAATTACTAGTCTAGAGCTGAAAGTGACCAATATTCCTTTCAAATGGTCAATGAGAAGTTCTCCCAGACCCATACTGTTAACCAATCCCTTGGAGCCATGGATAGATATGTGATGGAGAAACCACTCTCAAGGGCAGTGGAGAGGAGGCACAGAAATATGGATGTACCTGTGAAATATGTACCTGTGAAATATAAGGGGAAGTGTTCAAATGTAAGACATGGATTTAGTGCAGGACCACACTGAACAGTTGGTCTTCTTGTGAATGTGAACTAGTAGGTTAAATAGTTAATGTAAAGCTGAGTTGGGCATGCATAAGCTAGGGAAAGAAGCTTCGTTGCTTGAGCACATTCTTTGGTCTAATCTGTCTTAAAATGAAGATATTGAAGGCCTCATTCTGTCTCCCACTAGCTTTTTACCTATGGGAAAGGGAAAGTCGAGCAGCTTTATTTGAGCAGGCTAGTGTCAGGCAAGATTTTGGCAGGAGTAAGCCTTCTTTGTGGATCTCCTGAGCTCCCAGGAAGCAACGTTGAACCAAGATGTAACCGGGTTCCTTGGCATGTGGTTCCAGCAGTGGCCACTGCTCCTGGATGGTGCTGCTGGGACAACACAGCTGTTGGCCATCCGAATGGCTAGAAACCTCTTGAAACAGACCTCCTCCTAAGCTCAGCAGTCTTACCTTAAGGCAATTAATGCTGTTCCTGAAGTTGATTTGCTGTGGAGACAGCTGTCGGGAATGGAAGTGGACTCCCCTGACACATTAGCCGGGGCAGTGTTGGACGGAGACTGGGGTGCTCCATATGGTTCAGCCCATTGTTGTTGTTTTCTTGTGCATTCTTCCAGGCACCAAGGGGAGATCTAGTAATTGTCTGCCCATTCTCCCAAACGACTGAGTTTGCTACAAAATCCAGGTGTTACTCTCAGACTACTGGAGCTCAATTACTGCTGTCATGCTTTGACATGTTTTCAGGATTTTGAACAGGGGAATACGGTACATTTCAGTATCTCCAGCGATGATAACTTGTGAGGTTTCACTCTTGCTGTGCAGTGATGTGATTTGTTGAAGGAAAGGGAGGCAGGTGAAGAGAAGGCACATCTTGTGACAGAAAAGAAGAACAAAAAGCATATTCTACCTCTTCAGCCTGTACCACATTTCTGTTAGTTTATAAATGATCTGTATCATTATTTAATTTGCCCGCCTCGATTCTGTAACCTGTAGTAACGTGTCACAGCTCTTCGACCGAGCATCCCAAATCCAAAACCTGTGCCACCTGAAAGAGCCCTAACCTTAACCCTGACACTAACCCTAATCCTATCTTGGGCAGCAGGTGCATAGGGATACCACCCACTGCAGGTGCCCCTCTGAATCTCACACTATCCTGATTTAGAAATATATGATAAAAGCAAGATACTACGATGCTGGCAATCTGAAATAAGAACAGAAAGTGCTGGAAAACAAAAAGTCTGAGTTGTGGAGTACGACCTGTTGCTGTAATTTAACCTTTTTCATGCTGGTGTTATTCTGATGAATCTGTATTGCACACCCTCCAAGAACTTCCTCAGATGTGATGTCAAGGAGGGATCACGATGCTGCAAGTGGTGTATTACCAGAACTTCATATAACCTTTACTATAAAGGGCAAGGGCAGTTCAATAGAAATTCCCCGTAAGCCATCTGTGGTCATATTTCTGGAAGACAGCAATAAAGGGAATGGAAAGGAGCCCTCTGTTCAGACTCTTGGCCTGGGGGAAGCGTGTAGTGTAGGGAAGCGAATAGAGGAGATTGGGAGAAAATAACAGATGTTTCAGCTAAGCCCCATCCCCCATACTAATAATCTCATTAATTTCTTCTCCCCTTCTCCTTCCATTCTTAATCCTATTTGTTGATCCCTTTATTCTCCCACTCCCCTCTTTCCTCCCCCATCCCACACCATGGGTTTTTGCCTCCCTCACAATCCCTTTCAGCTGGGCCACAGGTAGAGCCACCATCGCCTCCTTCGTGACTACCACTGATACTCTGTGCTCAGTCGACCATGAGGGACAACTCTTGCACGGCGAGACAAATCTATGGCCGGGCTTTTTGTTCCGAAGGGTAAGATGCGCCTGCAAGTCAGCCCTTGAATGAACTGGTCGAGAACAATAATGATAAAGAGCAACAGCACAGCTCTTATACTTGGCCATGTAACCATTGAGGGTGTGAAGGCAACATCTTAACAAGAACTTACCCTTATATAATGACTTCAATGTAATAAAACATTCCAAGGCAGTTCAAGTCAGCATCATCTACAGGGATTGGTAGTCAGGCCTCGTCTATTTAAAATCTACATTAATGACTTGGATAAACAGACTGGGTGTATTATTGCTCGATTTGATGGTGATATCGAGATAGGTAGGAAAGCATGTTATAAAGTCAGCATTAGTAGTCTGCAAAAGGCTATAGACAGGTTAAATGAGTGGATCAAATTTGGTATCTAGTGTGTTGTGTGATAAAATTTGGAATTGTCTATTTTAGTAGGAGAATTTGAAAAGTAGAATATTAAGTAATTGGAGGGAGGCTACAGAACATTGCATAAGACATAGGAACAGAAATAGGTCATTCAGCTCATCAAGTCTGTCCTACTGTTCAAAGATATCATAGCTGATCTGATAATCCTCAAGTCCACATTTTTGCTTTCTCTTATAACCCTTGATTCCTGTACTGATTAAAAGTCTGTCTACCCCAGCTTTGAATATACTTAACAGCCCAGTCTATACAGTCCTCAGTAATAAAGAATTCAACAGATTCACTACCCTCTGAGAGATGAAATTCTTCCTCATCTCTGTCTTAAACGTGTGACCCCTTATTCTGAGATTATGCTGTCCAGTCCTAGACTCTCCCATAAGGGAAACAACCTTTCCACATCTTGTATATTTCAATCAGGTTGCCTCTCATTCTTCTAAACTCCAATGACTACAGGCCCAACTGACTCAACCTCTCCTCATAAGACAGTCCTTCCATATCCAGAATCAGCCTAGCAAACCTTCTCTGAACTGCCTTCAACACCAGTATATCCGTTCTTAGATAAGGGACCCAAAACAGTTGATAGTATTCCAGCTGTAGTTTGACTTCTGCCTTGTATAGTTTTAACAAGACCTCAATATTTTTATACTCTATTTCAAAGGGAATAAAGGACAGCATTCCAGTTGCCTTTCCTATTCGTGCACTTGGATGCTAACCTTTTGTGATTGACGCACAACGGCTCCAAATTCCCTCTATGCTGTAGCTTTTTGTTATCTTTCTCCATTTAAATAATATTCAACTCCTCTGTTCTTCCTGTCAAGGTGCATAACCTTATATTTCCCCACATTATATTCCACATGTCAAATTTTGGCTAACTCACTTAACCTGTCTGTATCCCTCTGCAGACTCTGAGTCATCCTGACCACCTGCCTTCCTGACTACTTTTGTTACATGTACAAACTTGACTGTAGTGAATTTGTTTTCCTCATCCAAGTCGCTAACATATTTGTAAAGAATTGTGCCCCAGCACTAATACCTATGGCACACCACTAATTACAGGTTGCCATCTTAAAAATGCCCCCCTTATTCCACTCTTTGTCTTCTGTTAGTTAGCCAGTCCTATGTCCATGCCAATATATTACCTCCAGTTTCATGGGCTGTTTTCTTATTAAGCAGCCTGAAGGTTGGTACCTTATCAAATGCCTTCTGAAAATCCAAGTATTTTGCATCCATTGATTTCCCTTTTTGTATGCTGCTGGTTACCTCCTCAAAGAGTTTTAGTAAATTTTTCAGGCATGATTTCCCCTTCATGAAGATACGCTGACCCTGCTTGACCATATTATGTATTTCTAAATAATGTACTATAACATCCTTTATAATAGGCTCCAACATTTTTCCAATAATAGATGTTAAGCTATCTGGCCTGTTCTTTTTGTCTCCTTTCCTTTTTAAATAAAGGTATTACATTGGTAGTTTTCCAATCATCTAGGAGTTTTTCTGAATCTAAGGATTCTTGGAAGATAACTAGCAGAGCATCCTCTATCTCTGCAGCTATTTCTTTTAATGACTTGGGATGCATCCCATCAGGTTCAGGGGATTTATCAGTCATTAGCCCCATTGGGGTCTTTATCAGTTTTTCTCTCGTGATTGGTTATTGTGTTTATTTCTTCTGCTGTTTGATTATTTCTGCGGCCAGATGAGGAGATTATGGCAATGACACTGGGCCAGTAATCTGGAAACCCACGCTAACAATGCTTCTGGGAATGGATTCTAATCGCAGCATTACAGCTGGTGAACTTAATTAATATATCTAGAATATAAAGCTAGTCTTAGTAATGGTGACAATGAGAACATCATTGCCTGTTGTAAATAAAAAAAAGCAATCTGGATCACTAATGTCCTTTAAATTACCATCTTTACCCAGACTGGTCTATGTATGATTGTAAACTCTCAACATTGTGGTTTGACTCCAAACTGCATTCTGAAATGGCTAAGAAAGCCACTCACTTCAAGAGCAGTTAGGGATGGGCAACAAATGCTGTCATTGCAAACACTGCTCACATCCCATGAAAGAATAAGGAAAATGTAATGCAGAGGAATCTGGATGTTCTCCTACATGAATCACAAAATGTTAGGTAGGCACAGTGAAAAATTAGGAAGCAAATAGAATATTATCCTTTATTGCAAGGGGGTTAGTTGTAT
Source organism: Ginglymostoma cirratum (assembly GCA_024137785.1). Taxonomy (NCBI): domain Eukaryota; kingdom Metazoa; phylum Chordata; class Chondrichthyes; order Orectolobiformes; family Ginglymostomatidae; genus Ginglymostoma; species Ginglymostoma cirratum. The sequence goes on from JAHRHZ010000275.1 coordinate 9,420,151, forward strand.
AAAGATGGGTAAGTCTTGCTGCCACTGTACCGGGTGTGGGAGAAACCAAAGCTACGGTACAGACAGCATATAGTTTTGGTCTCCTTAAGTAACAAAGGATTTGATTGCACTGGAGGTTGCCCAGGAAAGGTTTAATAGGTTGATTCCTGTAATGAAAGGGTCTTATGAAGAAGGGTTGAGCAAGTAGGGTCTACACTCACTGGGCTTTAAATGAATGAGAGGTGATCTTATTGATAATATTGATAGGGCCTTGACAGGGTAGCTGCTGAGATAACATTTCCCCTTAGAAGCTAGAAACTGGAGGCACAGTTTCAGAATAAGTGCTCCTCCCTTTAAGATCAAAATGCGGAGGCGTTACGTCTGAGTGAGGCTGGCTAAGTTTTGGAAATCTCTACCCAGAAATCAATGCAGGTGTGGCCACTGAAAACATTCAAGGCTGGGTTAGACAAATTCCTGATCTACAAGGATCTATAAACATTATGTGGACAGGCAAGAACGTGGATTGAAACCACAGTCAGATCAGAAATTCACCAAAAATCCTCAAGACAGCACCTTCCAAACCCACAACCGCTTCCATCTAGAAGGACAAGGGCAGCAGATACATGGGAACACCACCACCTCATTCCCCTCCAAGCCACTCACCATCCTGACTTGGAAATATATCACCTTTCCTTCACTGTCACTAGGTCAAAATCCTGGAATACCCTCCCTAATGGCATTGTGGCTCAACCCACAGCAGGTGGACTGCAGTGGTTCAAGAAGGCAGCTCAGCGTCACCTTCTCAAGGACACCTAGGGACAGGCAATAAATGCTGGCCCAGCCGGTGATGCTCACATCCTACAAAATGAATACGTTTTTAAAAAGCCATGATCTTATTGAATGAAGGAGTAGGCTTGAAATGCCAAATGTCCCACCCATGCACCTTCTTTCATTATGTTCTGCTTATCAAAATAAAATGGACACTGAGTCATGTAACAGGATATAAGGACAGGCAACTAAATATTTGATCAAGGAGGTATGTTTTAAGAAGCATTTTACAGATTGAGAAGGAGAGAAATTTTGATTTGATTTGATTTATTATTGTCGCATATACCTAGATACAGTGATTTTTCCTTTGGTTTGTGTGCAATACAGGCAGATCATACCATACAAAGTGCATAGAATAATAGAAGAGAACAAAGAGTACAATGTTACAGCTGCAGAGAAGGTACACAGAGCGAAATCAACATTAAGTTTAAAATTTGAGAAGTCTATTTAGAAGTCCAACAACAGCAGGGAGGAATCTGTTCGTATGTGTTTCCAAACTTTTATACCTTCTACCCAATGAAAGAGGGTAGAAGGGATTATAACTGGGATGGGAGGGGTCTTTGATTATGTTGGTTGCTTTCCCGATGCAGCGGGAAGTATAGATGGAGTCAGTGGATGTCGGTGGAGTCGACTTGTGTGATGGACCGGGCTGTGTTCACGAGTCTCTGTAGTTTCTTGCGGTCTCAGGAGGAGCAGTTACGAAACCGTGCTGTGATGCATCCAGATATAATGCTGTCTGTGCTGCATCTGTAAAAATTGGTAAGAGTCCTTTTGGATGTGTTGAATCTCCTTATGGAGAGAATTTGAAAGCTTAGGGCCTAGGCAGCTGAAGGCCTTGGCCATCAATAATAGAGTGATGAAAATCAGATGATATACAACAGGTTGGGATTATGGGAGTATAGAGATCTGTTAGAGTTGGAGTGTTGAATGAAGTTACAGAGTTAGACAAAGGAAAAGCAATGTGAAAAGAGTGAGGATCTCAACTTTTAAACATTGCAAACCCGGTGGCTCAGTCTGGCTTCTGCTGTGAAGTGTAGTCCAAGTGCGGTGAGTAGCTAAAAACTAAAAGAACTGTGGATGCTGTAAATCGGAGACAAAAATAGAAATTGCTGGAAAAGCTCAGCAGGTCTGGCAGCATCTGTGGAGGGAAATCGGAGTTAACGTTTCAGTCCAAGTGACCCTTCCTCAGAACAGCCAGACCTGCTGAGCTTTCCCAGCAATTTCTATTTTTGCAATGGGTATTTACCAGTTTTTAACTTTTGACTCTTCTTCAGTGCCAACAATTACTCAAATACGTTTGCCATAAGGATGATTTTACTTCACACCTGTTAGGCAAATTTAAAAGCTGAAACAGCATCTTGATCAGTGTGCATGGTGGTTTAAAAACTATCTCTGGCAGTTTTATTTTACTCTAAACGTCTTCCTAATATTGAATAAAATAATTCTATTCCAGATTCGAGGGCTCCAAGAACAGCTGGAGAATGGACCAACAGCCCAGATAGCCCGGCTCCAGCAGGAGAACTCCATTTTAAGAGATGCCCTCAACCAGGCAACAAGCCAGATTGAAAGCAAGTAAGAAAGTATATAGTTTCAATAACAATTTCAATCTTTTTATTACAATCTTATTACAGCTGATGGGCTCTTGAAAGGCCTGTATTGGTTATTCAATTGGAACAGATGAAATTCAGATCCAGTAATGCTGGGAATTTACAGAATATATTTGGAAGGTCTAGAGCAGAGTGAACAATGGCCATCTGCAGATTGACAGTGGTGGGAGATCTGTGAATGATGAGTGTGAGGATTGATGGTAGAGCTGGATCAGGGAGTGATGCTGGTCACAAAGTTTTAATCTGCTTAGAGACATAAAGTTGAGATCTGTGGAAGTGACCCAGGAGCTGTTAAATTGTCATAAATATCCAAATGGTTTGCATATCTGTTAGGGAGGAAAACCAGTCCTTATTATCCATAACTTAAATCTCACACTAATCTGGTTTGTCTTAACCCTCTGATGTGGCTGAATCAGATCAAACTCTTCTTCAAGAAAACTAGATAGAGTCATTAATAATGCCAGCACTGTTCAGGTGCTGAGAATGAAAACATTTTTTTTAGAAATTCTTAACAGCGATGTATGTGATAACATTGGAAAAAAAATGACAACTTGCCTAAGGTTTCAATCTTAACTACATGATGTTTACACATTTTTGAGTATACAAGCATAGGGCCATATCCCCAAGAAAGGATTGGGCTAAGTCAGGCATCCAATCTAATTTTAATCTCAATTAGCTTTAAAACGATGAGGTTTAATCAGAGCTCCCAGCTCATCTGTGTTTGTGCTTTCAGAGACATGACTGTGTGTATGTGACTATATTAATGGATATGTTGGTAACTAAACATTGGGAAACTGAGACCATATTCTTGAGTGTGCTATAAACTCCACTCCAAGTCTGCAGATTTCATCTCTTTCCCTGGCAACTGTGAGATTGTCACCAGCCTTGGTGTCATATTTGACCCCAAGGTGAGCATCTGACCACATATTTGTACCATCACTAAAATGTTCATTTCCACCTCCATAAAATCACCTGCCTTGGCTCATTTGTGCTCACTTAATTCTGCCTGGCTTTTCACGCCTTCCTAATTTTAATTGCTTTTTATTCACGGTTAAGTGTTTAACTGCCTAGGCCCTAAGGAATGGAATTACCTCCATAAACCTGTTCCTTTTTTTAAGATACTCCTTAAAACCTACTTCTTTGACCAAGCTTCTGAATATTTGTCATCATATCACTTTATTTGGCTTAGTGTCCAATTTTGTTTTATTAGGCCATGCGAGGTGCCTCGCAACAATTTATTGCATTACAAACACTGAATAAATAGATGCTGGTTTTATCCCTGTGTGGCCATGTTTACTTGCCCAGGTCTGTGTTAGTTTATGCAAGTATCTCTAAGTCCTGGCTATATGTCTGTGGGTTAACATGTCTATTCCATCATGACTTTGACATGCACAGCACGTACATCTAGATCTTCATTCTTTATGGTAGAATTTAAAGGAGAGGATGGAGGTGTTTCCCACCCATTGCAGAACTACAAGAGCCTGCATTGCCTACTTTTGGGAAGGTCTGCTGTACTACGTGTCAATTGGGTAGTTATCTGTGTGGTAACAGGCCAAGGACCCTGGGGTTTAACTCCTGTTCTTCCTGAGTACCCATTGCAGGCTGATTCTTGTACATTGCTTGGCAGACCGCTGTGACAGTGGTGTCTGCGGTGGGTAATGAGCCAATCCGACGCCCAGCATTAGCTGGGGGATTGCAGGTCACAGGGTGACAGTTGTTGGGGGGAGAAGCAGAAGAGGAGTCAGCAGCAGATGACACTTAGTGGACTCCTCCTTCCCAATGCCAGGTCCTTCAATCAGGTACCGAGTCCCCAACAAAGAGTGACCCCAAACTCACTACCACTTCAAAGCACACAGCAACTCACAGGGTTTGCCTTTGGGGCTTTCTGTATGACATGTCTTTTACCCACCACCTGACCAATACCAATACAATGCAATGAGACTGTTTAAGTAGGCATTAACTGGTGACTTGAGAGCCTTAATTAGGAGTGGAGCAAGAAGGCCATCCCCAAGTCTTTCTTGCACAAACAGAATCAGGGCATAGGTAGAAGGATGGTGAGATCCATAGCACTACCCTTCCGCTTGATCGAATACCCCCTCGGACCAAAGGATAGAGGGTCAAATACTGCCCTTGCTGTGCAATTTTCAGGCAGAGAGTGGAAACTTGTGCTGATCCTGAGAATAGGAAATAATTCAGATGGGGTAAATAATAGCACGTGATGTTAGAAATCAGATCTTGATGTAAGGATGGAAGCTTGCACTTCAGTTCTTGGAACTTAAAGGTGGGTCAAACTGAAGCCTTTTGCATGCATTTGACTATCATGCATGTTCATTTAAGACACCCACTCACCTCATTTAGGTTCTCCTTTCCAACTTTGAGCAAGCAATATGTCCCTCGGTTCCTGACAACATGTCAGTGACGTGGAGCAGGTGAGGCACTGTAAATGCTGGACTTCAAAGCGAGTAGCTGCTACTTTGTCCTGTTTGAGAGCGTTTCTTTGTGCCTTACCATGATTGACATTGGCTGGCACTTGCACAGAGGAAGACCAGTGCAAGGAGACTGCTGCGTTATGGGAATAGGTCATGGAGGCTGATCAGGGCAAACAGGATGATGGAGGGGAAGGGAAACAGGTTCATTCGGGAAACGTGGAACGGTCTGAATGTTTCAGCCCTCTGAGAACCTGAGTGATGTTCTTGACTTGTAGAATTTGGTGCCAAGACTTTCTACTCCATGAGATCATGATGAGGGGGCGCATTGAGGTTTTGCCCAGCCCTGCCAGAAGATTCTCCGAGCACATCATGCAATACATATGGAATAAGCTGAGAACTGCATAATCGTGGAAGGAAAGCCAACCTGCCCCTGAACAGAGGCGATGCTTCCACACCCAGTGCTAAATTTAGACTGTGCAGTGGAAGATTCTGCCCAGAGTTTCATTAGAGGTTGTTGAAATGGGATGACCAGCTTTTGTTGATGAATGTGCATGGTGCGTGAGACAGAGGAGAGGCTGCCTGCCATGCTACTTGCCAAAGAATTCTGTATTCCTAGATTATCTCTAAGTGTCAGCAGATACAGTCCAAACTGAGGGACAGGGAAGAAGGCCTGTGCAACTTTAAGATAAATACGATAGAAATGTTTGAAAGGAAGGTTTGTAACCCACAGCAGACAATTGGTTCCGGAAAAGCTCGCGCCACTGATGCTTTCGGCCTGCAGACCCCTGTTGAATGCGTGTCGTTACTAGCCTTTGTTCTCTTTCTCTGCGATTAACTGTCATCAACATTTATCGTAGGCAGAATGCCGAACTGGCTAAATTGCGGCAGGAGTGTGCCAAACTAACCAAGGAGCTAAGCGAGAAGTCAGAGGCCCTTCAGCAGGACGAGCAGCAGAGGAAGGTTCTGGAGGGCAAAGCCAGCAAGTATGAACAGCAGCTTACTGAGCTTCAGGTGAATGAGAGCACATTGTCCTACAGTTTTGCTTGCATGCTATGCCATCCGTACCCCTCAGTGAGCAGCTTGTGATTTCTGTCCCCCAACCTTCTCGCTCCCTCTGATTACTTTTTTCTCCGTGTTTCCAACCTAGCTGTCAGCTGTGGCACAGTAATTGTGCTTTAGAGTCAGAAGATTGAGTATCATTCCAGGACTGAGTGAGTGCAGCACTGTTGGAAGTGTTGCTTTTCAGTTGGGACTTTGGAGTGAGGCATCATCTGCCCTCATGGGCCAATGAAAGATTCTAAGGCTTTATTTGAAGAAGAGCTGGGTAGTTATATGAACGTATAAGTTAGGAACAAGAATAGGTCATTTGACCCAGAGCCTGCTCTGTCATTTTGTAAGATTGTGGCTGATTTGACTGCACTACAGTCAATTGTCAATTTGACAATCCGATATTCCTGCCAACCCCTTTCACCCACTTCTTCTTAACAAGAATCTATTGACCTCTGCCTTAAAAATAATCAAAGATGCTGCTTCCTCTGCGATTTGAAGAACAGTTCCAAAAAATCATGACTCTCTGAGAGAAAATATCCTCATCTCTGTCTTAAAAGGTTGACCCCTTATTTTTAAACAGAGGCCCTTGGTTCCAGATTCTCCCACAAGAGGAAATATCCTTTCCACATGCACCCTGTCAAACCTTCAGGATCTTATATGTTGTCTGCAATGTCTTTATTCTTAAAAAAATTCCTCCCCAAAAACAAATTATCTGTTGACTATTATATTGCTGTTTTGGGAGCTTGCTGTGTATAAATTGATATGCTCCTATATTGCAACAGTGATTACTCTCCAAAGTACATCATTGACTACAAAGTACGTTAGGATGTGCTGTGGTCATGAAAATAATAAATGCAACCACTCCACCTCCACTTTTGTTTTATTGATCTCTCAACGAGATTGTTTTTAGTATTTTAGCCTCCACAGCCAATTTAACATAGGCAAACACCAGGAAATAAAGTTGTGACCATCCTAATGGAGTTCAGATCACCATCTGAGCTACATCTAGTCATAACTTTGTAACTTTGAAAGGAATAATGCAGGATCTTGTTGCGGATGTTGAAACAGGTACCTCACTGCATCTGACTCATTTTGTCAGACATGGACGAGGAGTATGCCAAATGGAGAAGGGAGTGAGCATTAATTAAGGGAGGGTGTGAGAGAGAGAGAAGCCCTGAAACTAGTGAGAGAGAAAAAACACTCAAGTTAGTGAGAAAGTCAGAAATACAAACTGAAGAAGAGAGAGAGAGAGAGAGAGTAACACAGGAGAGAGAGAAAGACCAAACCTGGAATGATAAGAGGGGAAACAAACTAAAGTTGGAATCTTCCAGTCTTGGAGGAATCTGGCCTGGAGCTAATTAGATGGGATGGTGGTATTCCAGAAACCCAGCTTCCTGTCTCCATTATATTCAGGGCAGAAAGGCCCAAGCTCCACTATCCTGCTTTACCATTAATTGAGACCCTTAAGTGATCAATTGATGATCACCTAAGGGCAAATTATCAGCCGATTTGTGCCTGGGCTGCAATTATCTAAACTATAGGCAGGAGTCTGCCCTTCCAACTGGTAAACCAGTGCTGGCAGGCTGTGAGTTGGGGGTGTCCCTTGATTGGCACAATATTTGCAAGATCAAGGAAATGGACATTGTTGGCGTTGAGAGCCTTTTCCTGTGCCACTCTTTTCCCCATGAACCCTAACCCACAAAACTCGCCTCCCTATCTCTTTGGCCGGCAGCTGTTGCTGGACAGGACTTCTGCCTCCACCTGACTACTGCCCTCAAACTGGCTGATTGGAGAAAGGTATGTCAGGCTTTGCTCAGAAGAGACAGGGCAGGGGTCCCACCACCCTATCAGCTAGCAAGCACGATGCCCAATGAATACAGATGGTTCCTGCCTAGGTTGAGATGAACAGCAAAACACAAGCTGTTAGGAGCAAGTAAAATGCAGACTGATGGAGATGAACATAAAAGGGATGAGGATGAGAACGCAAGAGAAAAATAAGCTGGGGAGGAAGAAAGAAAAATAAATTGGGGAAGGAAAGAGATGGAGAAACACAAACAGGGAGAGGATAGGTAGAGAAAATCATGCTGGGGCAAATAGAGAAATGTAAGGTGTACAAGGAGGTGTTCGTCTCTGTCATTCTTTGGTGCTATTGTAAGTCTCAGGAAACTTTCGCAGTTTTTCCTGAGGACTGAACCATACTGGGCTCCAGTGATGGGATGTGGAAGTCTTGGAGCAGAAATAATTGGTTTTGGATTCACTCACTAGTTTTATATTTTATTGTGTATAAAGGTCATGTGATTAAAGTGACATGAACTGCCATGTGATTAAGCTGTCACATGATCAAATCTCCAAGAGAGTGTCACATCAAAATCAGCGACCCTACACAGGCTAGTGGAAACCTTTCCCCCGAAATGTCGGAAAGTCTAGGGTCAATTGAACTTCTTAAAACTGAAATTCTCAGGTTTTTGTTGGGTAAGGAGAGGGGATATTGGAGAATTTGGAGCCATGGTGGGTACATGGGGCTCAAGTACAAATTATCGGTGGTCTGACTGAATGGTGAAATGGATGAATGGTTTCCTGTTCTTTAGCCTTGCCCGTCCCATCGTCAGAGTATTCTAGAAACAGCATTGCTCCATCTCATGATTTGCTGAAATTATTGCCCTCAATATAGCTTTACACTGTCTCATTTGCAGTCAAATCAGCAAGAGGCAGAGAGGATGTTACAGAAACGACTTGATGATGTTAGCGAGGAGCTTCGTAAGTCCCAGAGTAACTATTCCAGCCTGCTGACAGATACCGAGAAAACGAGAGGGGAACTGTGCACTACACTCAGTAGCTTCACTGGTGAGTCTATAGGTCAGGTGAGTGAGAGGGTTAAATCTAGGGGTAAAATAAGGCATTGTTCAAAGTCCCCTCATCCTACCCACCATTCCATTAGGTGGGAAATTCCTAGCAGTTTTCCAAAGTGTGCAGTTCTGGGAAATCTCAAGCACCAGAGTCTCACAGTTTAACTCTATGATTCAGTGGTGTCAAAAAAGGTGAGATATTCTAAGAAAGTTTAAGGTTTGTTTAGGAATAATAGTCTGAACTCCCCTTTGCCCTCTATGCATCGATCAGAAATGATCTAACATATACTACACAGGATTCTTTGCCCAGTGACTGGCAGCATATTCTTGAGCCAAGCCCTGACCTTCCTTTGGTCTTCAGTGTTTGTTAAATGATTTGTGCATTTTTGTGTCTTTGAATTACATGTTGGGCTATAGCCTCGAGGCACATTAGGCACATTAACAGCACACTTCTTCCTATTCCTCTTGATTGCAGATCTTCAGGCTAAAATGGTATCCACAGAGGCTGACCTGAAGTGCAAAGTGGAGGAGCTGAAGAAGCTACACAGTCAGCTGATGGAGGCTGGCTCAGAGAAAGAACGTCTCGAGGAAAGAATCAAGTCGATCGAAGCTCTGCTCGAGGCCGGTCAGAACAAAGAAACAGAAAAAGAACATCCAGTTCAGGTTAGGCGTCCTGTCGGGGAGAGATCTTCTGTGGGAGCTAGTGATTTTGAAAATAAAGGAAAGTACAGTGTATTTCTCAAAATCAAGACACTGCAAAGTACTTTATAGTAATTGCTACATTTTGTACATTACAACAGTGACTACATTTCAAAAGTACTTAGTTGGCTGTAAAGAGCTTTGACATTTCCAATGGTTGCAAAAAGCACTGTAGAAATGTGAGTCCTCCTTTATTTCTGCAATGAAGTGCTTTTTTTTGCTGTGTTGCCACTAGGACAATATAGGAAATTTTGCCCCCAGTTTCTACACGACAAGCAGCCATGAATATCAATGAGATAATGTTTTGGTAATGGTAAATAAGGGAAAATGTTGGACATTGCCATGATCTTTATTACATAGTGTCAAGGGATCCTTTACATGCATCTGAGATGCTGCAGGCCCATTATTTAAAGTCTTATTTGAAAATGGCACCTTTGTGGCACGCAGTGCACAATGAGTGTCGGCCGAGATTTTGTGCTCAACTTTAACCCTGAATCACAGCAGATACTTGTAAGTTATAAGAGGGAACTTGTAAAGATTGGGAGCTTATGGGAATGAAAATTATAAGAGCACAACACGCTATGAGAAGTTTTGATTTTAACACCATGAGGAAGAAGATAAATTGTTTTTAGAGTGTGAGATGAGGATTGGGAGTGAGAGGTTGAGGTGTATAATTATGCTAAAGGGAGCACAAGCACAGATTAGCTTTATTCTAGTGCATTCATTATATTTCCATAGAATTGCACGGCATGTGAGGAAACCATTCAGTCCATTGTACATGTGCCAGCTTTTTTGGAAGAACTATCCCATTAGTTCCATGCCCGTTGTTGTGTCCATAGTTCCGCAAATGTTACCCCTTTAAACTGAAGACACTTGCAAATACTTGTTATCACTGGCAAATTGTCAGGCTTAGATTTAATATAGTTAGTTCTGTTTTCCCTACTAGGTCCCTGAGCTGGTTTTCTGATGCCATGCTATTCAAGATCTTTTGATGAAAAATGATCCGAGTTGCAGCTTGTAGCTACACAAGATAGCTTACAAGTTAATTAGGCTTTAAGTACAGAAAATTGATTTTACCCTAATCCTTTGATGTATAGGCCATGACATGTTGAAATTGCTTATTTTCTTTATCCTGTACTCTAATTCTGCCCCTCCCCTTTAACATAGATCATTATTAGAGCATGAGGACTAAGTGATATCCTGATTGGTATGATTCTCAGCCAACAGTGACATTGTAGCCCATTTAACTCATAAATGTTCATATAGTACTTCCATTTTGTTACTTCCTTACTATCTCAAGCACAGACAACATAAAAGAAACTCCAGTAAGGCAGGTTTACAATTACCTTTTTGATGTACGATGTATGTATCTTGCGTAGACATAAACTATTCTGTTTTTGGGATACGTAATGCCGGGATGAGTTGGGTGCTTCCATCAGTACAGAATCAGTGGTGCTTTCCTTGTAACAATGGAATTTTAAAAAAATTAACTGTACTCCTTTGATGAGAGAAAAGGAATGCCAAGTTGGTGGCTGTGTACTTTTGCTGCCCTATTGGATAGGATGTCCGATATCTCACTTCTGATATGTACAATAAGAGACTTTGTGGGAAAAGAGAAGTCGATTTGGAGATCACTTTAACATGCAACCCAGAATGAGCTAAGCTCTGTCCACATGCAGCTACAGAACAAGTCTTTAATCAGGAGGAGGCCTTTCCCTTAGAGGTGCCAATATGGTTGAATATGTTATGGAGATTTAATTGTGAGACCTCCTACCTCTAATCACCACA